>LPNX010496840.1:45438-280343 GCA_001517045.1 Pseudotsuga menziesii | reverse complement strand
AATCATATGAAACTCTTAAGTTGTCTCAATATAGAAAATAACACTCTTTCCCATGAAGTCCTAATTTCCTAGTTTAAACCAGAATCAAATACAAATGCATGCATCATAATAAGCTTTCCCACATTGATTATGACTGCTCTTGTACAATGCACAGATGGTAGTAATCATAGTGCTGATCTAGAATTTTGTAGTGCATTTCAAGAACAGTAAGGCAATTAGGGTGGCTTGTCAAAATATAGGCTTCCAAATCAAACCATGCAAAAAATGAGGGTATTTATGAAATAAGTATAAACAAACCAAATAAAAAAGAAACAGGAACAGTTTGTCCTGTTAATGACAAATTTCTTCTGAATATAAGAAAAAAATTTGCCTACCAATCACGAGGAATTCCAGCTTCTGCTCTTGCTTCATAGTTAAATGGCCCTTTTAGCTCCACATCAAGCTCCTCTAACAGCTCTGTAACAAACATCCAATGTGCAATACTACACCAAAATTATGTATGTCATAAAAGCAAGTAGATGAACAAGGGTAGATCAACAAAAAGGCATGCTTGGGGCATGGCATCTAAAGGATTATGAAGTTCACATTCCAGATGTATCTATCGGGGTTCATATTTCCATACAGACCTGTAAATGTCTTGTCAGGCATGCAACCCATCTTTCTGCATACTGTCAGAAACCAAGACATGCCCACTGCAACATGTGCAATTTCTTCTTCTGCAATGCGTTTGACAATATTGGATGTCCTGTTATCGCCGAGGCCAACCAATTTTTGTACAATCCTAGGTCCAACATCAAGACCTCTGGCCTCCTAAGACAATTAATATAAAGTTATTGGATACTGGAGAGTTATCATTTGCTCCAAAATAAACAATTGTTTGCTACCAAGCTCAGATGACTGGAATATAACTACGAACTTGGAGGGTTGTAAAGGGTAACCTAAAATAATAACAGTTAATATAAATATCTTGAACTTAAACTTCATTCTAAATGAAAGAACGAGATCATTTGCCACACATGACCTGGAAAATCCTAGGATAGGGCCGTCATCACGTAATGGCTCCCCAAGCTGAGCTTCCACGGCAGCAATAGCCAGTGGGTTCAAATTGATGAATCGTATCCTGAGGCCGAACCAGCAAAAGTTAATACGTGGTATCTAGAATCGGTAGGGTAAAGAGTAAATATTATAGTGCCGACTCTACAGAGCATTCTTGGCTTCAGCAATTGGTAAGGGCATAAGTAAGTTAGGTAAGTGAGGTATGGAATAGAGGAGAGGTTCCAAATAGCATAAGTTGATTTCAGTTGGTTTCTTCAGGCAAGTAAGCGGAATAAGGTGCGCAAGCAATAGTGCTGCTATAAACTTCCTACCTGAAGAAGAGGTCTTGTGGCAGGATCACATACATACAAAATGAAAAGAAGAAGAAGCAAGTGAGAAAATGGATGGTTCCCGCGCGCCCTATGTGAGTTTTGGGTTTTTTTTTAACTAACGCGCCGTCGGTTAAGCGACGGTTCCATGCCCTATGTGTTTTTCAGCTTTCCTTTGGTTGTTTGAACGATCGTTTTGACCAACGAGCCGTCGGTTAAGCGACGGTTATGACAATATCCATCGCTCAACCGACGTGTGTGGCCACATTTACAAAAAAAATTTATCTTTGTGATTTTTGGTAAGTTTAAAAGAAAAAATCCACGCGCCGTCGGAAGTAACCGTCGGATTTTGGATCGAAATGTAGTAGTGTTAATATATTATAAGGTTTGGTCATGTGATATGATGGGAATTACAAGGTTATAATGCAGTTGACCCTTGCAATAAATTTCTGCCCTAGCTGTGAGTTGATAACACATCTAGGCCTTTAAAGCTTTCCTAATTCAATCTTGCCCCTCCACTTGTCCTCCACGATGGCAAGGGTTTTGTTTAGTGTTTAATGTGTTTCTTTCATGTTTGAACACTTCAATTTGTTGTTATTTGGTCTATAATATCTTGAGAAATATGCTCTTCCCCTCATGACGGCTCTGTAAGGTTCTTTTGGTGTAAGTTCTTACCAGTCGTTAATGGTATTCTTAATGTTTGTTCCCATGGTTTAATGGAGGATTTCTTGAGGTTGATGGCCACCAAGTCATATATTTGATAGTTTCTACGATTCAAAAGTGAACCACATTCTACAAACTTGCAACTACCTTTAACTAGGTAAATTTTTAAACAAACCGTGCTTAGTTATGTAATTTGTTTAAAAAATTGTTTTATTACTTTTTAACTAGCAATATCTAACTGGTTTGGTCATTTTAATTTATAGGAAGAGGAGGGATAATGGAATCCAGGAGGATTTGACCCCTATCCTTCTCTGTATTTGAATAAGGTGAGGAAAATAACTTTAGTCATTTATACTTTCAATTTTTCAATTAAATACAATATGGTTCTAACTGTGAATGTGGGTTCTTATAGGTTTTGGGATGTCGACGAGGGTGTCGACAGGGTCACCTCCTCCCATGCCCTCTTCCTTACAAAATCAAGTGAGTATAACATAAAACTCTACTCTTTTTATTTTCTATTTAAAATCATCTTTGATTACTAAATGTTCTTAGTTTCCCGGGTTGCAGGTAGCTCTTGGCTGGGATTCGTGGCAGTGAAGGAATTCATGATTTTTCCTCATTTGCAAGATAAGTTTACTATGAAATCTGGTTCAACCATGATGGGTTTATATTCTAGTGGACAAAGGGCTTCATAGCCTCTCTGTTCCAACGTTTGCTTTTAAATATTTTTTTGTAAGTGTGTTGTTATTTGGAGTTAACGACTATCATGGGTGCCATCTTTGATGGGATTACCACCACTTCGGTCAATGTTATTTGTAAACTTATTTATATACTGGGTTCTTAAAAGAACAGTGGATGCAATCGGTGATGGTATTACAACTACTATGTTTCGAATCCCCTTTGTTTAAATTCAATATTTAAATGAAAGAAAGCGACCCCTATGGTATGTACCATTTTATCATTTGATTTTTTTGGTTGTTTTAATGATAGTTCCTATCATTATTTATGTTTTATGAAAAGGTTTCCATCTAACGATACTCTTACTGCCACATATAGAAGGTTTCCACAGTTTCACTGTTTATAATGTATCTATGAGCTTGATTCGGATTTTGTAGCTTTGATTTGTTTTAAATAAAATGCATACCTCGAGTAAGATACCTGTAAGATCAAGCTAGGCCATATATGATCTAGATTTTGTAGGAAAATCACGATGGTTAGATCTAGAATATTTAGTTATGAACTTTCGTTTATTTGACTGTTAGTTAAAAGATATAGAAATTTTTATTATAATTACTCCTTTGATCTCGATCTTGGTAATCTCGATCTGTATTGGGGTTTTTAAGATTAGATAATACTTTATATGTTTTATCTTGGTTTAAAAGGCCTCTCGTCTCTTATGCTGTTCATTGAAATACTTCTTAATTAAATAGTTTATAGCTTTTTCGTTTAACGGATCATACAATTGGATACTCTTATTTTTTATTTAATTTATTTTGATTAAAAAAGATATGTCCAAATTTCATTATGTAACACTAGAGAGAGGTCATTATGTAAATGGAATGTGAACTAGCTAACTTTTACCAGTGCAAGTCTAGTTTTGGTTTATTATATTCTAAAATACTCGTTTTGTAAAATATAAGCAAGCTTAATCTAGAGAGTTTAACTATATCTATAGTGATTTTTATTTAATTTACTGGTAGTTTCAACAATACACATTGCATGAATTATTTGATTCGGGTATGGATGCCCAAGCAGAGATTCGTTAAGAACCTTACTACTACTAAATAAAATTAGTTTATTGGCACCACTGTCGAGAAAACAGAAATGAAATAGTCATTCCTCCAAACCAACTCCTAGAGCAGTCAAGTCTCACTTGTTCTAGAACCCCCGATCATGTCCATTGAACCACAAGAGAAAAATCCACTTAATGCACCATCTCTTACATTAACAGATCAGTTCCCCATCTACTGCTATCCTTCCTACTTGCTAAATGGACATACTATTATATAGTATTTTTCCTAGGACTTGGTAATTTATGAGCCTCCTTCTCTTTATCACTTCATAAGGATTTGTGACTTGATTTTGGGGAATATGCCTCCTACATATTGAGTTCTCACTCAACATCTTTAGCCACTTGTATTTTCCTATTGTAGGTTAGCAAACATTGTTTTAACAACTATTTCAGTTTTGATTCTGTCTAATATTTTTACTTAATAAAGAATAATCCATTTCATTTGTTTTTGACTTCTTGTCAAAAAATATTTTAAAATAATAATAAAAATTTATTTCAATTTATTTCAATTTGGTGCATTACACTATTAGCACATGTGCTGACACAATCTCAGGTTGTTCCTGGACAATATATGTTGTCACCCTCGGCATCTCCTATGTACTCGTACTCAAAATAATATGCGCCATTGCAGCTTCGTCATTACTCTACTATGCTACTCTCCACTTGTTAGAGCATCATACCACTGTGTACCATGGTCACATACCACCTAGGACAAACTTCATTTTTTTTACACTTATGTTATATGGTCCAAACCTCGGTTATGTTGGTCTAGCAAGACATATGGGGGTTTTCAACTCATTAATGCACCCAAGTGCCCTATTTTTGGTCAACCTGGAGCATGAGCACCCTCACTAATTATATTTTAGTTAAAATAAGGAACTGGTTTGACCAAAGGAGCCCATGCATGTATTTGGGTGTTTTGTTCCCCTTTTGGACGATTAAATGCTTCCTAGAGCCACTCCCACTCATCCCTACACTCTACCATGCCTATCCTACCCTCACCTATGTCCTATAATACTTCACCCATGTTCACATGGTAATTCATGAGCGTTTGAGGTAGTTTGGGAGCTCATTGGTCAACCTAGGGGGGTTTGAGGTCCAATCTAAGCATTCCACATGTATGCCACCAATTTAAATTCTAAGTATAAATATTTTCTCTCATTGTATTATAAAAATGTACCACACATATTTAAAATTTGTACACTAACATAAAATTCAGTTATTGGCACCATCTTTGTGTGTTAATTTCTCTCTTTTCACTGTTTTTCTTCATAGTTTGTGAAATTATTGAGTTATGAGGATTAAATTAGCTCCTATATATTGTTTTGAATCATATTTTTATATTTTATCATATCTCTTTGAATCTGCAAGTCGAATTCATATATTTTGAGTTGCAATCTATGGCCTCCTCCAAAAATATTTGAGGGTTTGCATTGCAGCTAGTTCTAGTGTCTTTGTCACTCGGTGCACAAGAATAAATGGAACATAGTCATGTATTGATTACCCCATTCAGTTATTTTTAATGTAATTATGAAATGGTGATCCAGCTGAGATTGAAAGGCCTCTACAGAGTCACCATGGGAACTAAGACTGATCCCAACTATGCTGTGGAAAAATCGAAGTAATTCAATAGATTGGATGAAGCATTCAAGATGAATTGTCTCAGTATTTCGATAGATATTCTCTTCCATGCAAATAGTCTTTCTACACCAAACAAAGTCTATATCAAGCTTGAGTCACTATTTGGGAAGACTGATGAGAGGACACCAACTCGAAAATGAGTTGATCTGATTTAGCCCAACTCACTTTGAGACGATCCAGTATTTCTTCACAAAGTTCAAATCGTTGGTGCTTCAGCTAAAATAGTGTGGAATTGAGAAGAAATAATATAATCTGATTTTTTCCATTCTTTGGAATCTAGGCCCCGAGTATTCAGTGTTTGTCTCCACATTCCAGTCATGCAAGCTGACAGTTCGAAATTGGAGAATGCCTTCACTGGAAGACTTCATGGAGTCTTTGGATCATGAACATGATAATTTAGTTCAAATGGTTCCCATAAAATCCATGAAGGATAAATCCCTTGCTAAAAGTGTGTCTAATCTATCCAAAGTCAATAATAAATCCAATAATTCGAAGCAGTAAAGAGTGAAGGAGAAGAAGCATTCAGATGTGGAAACCTCAAGTTCAACTGATGAGGATTCGAAATTCAAGAGGATGAAGAGTAAGAGAGAGAATCCAAAATGTGGTTCTTGCAACGTTTCACATCATGAAAAATTTTGTTTCATAAATATGTTTTGCATCATGACCAAGCTTCATGAATACAGCCATATTGATGTTCCATATTTTGCAAGAAGAAAAGAGCACAAGCTCTCTTTGGAGCAAGAAGATGGTAAGCGCTTGTATGCATTGGGTTATAGGGTCAAAAAAATTTCTCATATCTCTGTTTAAAATATATTTGTTTATGATTTACATTCTTATATATCAGAATCTTAAACCTCCATCCCTTCCTTGGAAGAAACCCCAAACAATTCACCAAAATTTCCTCCAAAAACTAGTCATTTTCCACTAGTTTCCAACTTGTCTTCTGAAATCTCTTTCCCTCTCCATTCAAATCCTTACAATTCTGATTATGAAGGTGATATTAAATATAATATTAATTTTATGACATCCATAAAATCATATACCCAACTATTTTATTCCCAAAATACCCAACAACCCTCAAATTTGCTAGTTGGAAAATCTCAAAATTACATTGTTTCTAATACTATGTCACTTGTGTATGTTGTTCTTATGTCTTCCATATAATTCATTGGTTGGAAATCCATGTAATTGGCCTTCATGGTACTATTTTTCCACATGTATTGACCTGGTATCATCACCTATGGTTCAAATTTCAAGTCTCCAAACCATCCAAGTTTGTTAAATTGTTAGTGTGATCTAGTTGCCCACTATTTTCCCACTATGGATCCACTCGCTCATGGAGACACTTTACCTATGATATTTTCTATTTTATATGACTTATATTCTGATATTTCAAAGCCTCATGATCTTTGTTACAGACTTATGAATTTTTTTCATCAAACTAGGAAGAAGATTCATGGTTTAATTCATGATATGGCAGCTACACAAGAAGATGATTTTGTTGAGTCTTTTGATGTTCTTTGGGAGAGAGTTTGCAGAGATATATTTTCCATTATTGATTATGCTTCTATATCAGAGTATGCTTTCATAAAAAATAATTCTTATTATTCTCCTCCCTCATCAAATCATGACATTCAAGGGTCCTCTCCACATGTTCCTTGTCTATGACGCATCGATGCATTGATGCACGATCTTGGCATCCACAACATCTTCACCAAGTCTATCAGCAAGAAGTTGTTCATTCGGATCACTAAAGTGAAGAAAAATAATTTTTGAATACATTTTTATCATCTATGTTTCATTTACATTCTTGATAGATTATTTTCCCCATGAGGTTTTTCCTCTTTCCTTATTTTTACATGGACAAATAAATTTCTTGTAAGAGGTGACTTGAGCCTTAGCTTCCAAGGCCTTTTGATGTGATTACACAAATTATTGATTAAGGTGGGGTATTATAGAATCATACCACCTATTACCATGGTCACATAATGACTAGGACACACTTCATTTGTTTTACACTTATGTTATATGGTCCAAACCTTGGTTATGTTGGGCTAGCAAGGTATATGGGGGTTTTGGACTCAATAATACACCAATGCGCTTTTGTTTTGGTCAAAAATGAGTATTATAACCCTCATTAATTACATTTATTTTCTTTTGGGCACTCCCACTCCTTAAAATAGGGAACTGGTTCGACCAGAGGTGCCCATGAATGTATTTAGGTGTTTTTTGTCCCTTTTGGACCATTAAATGCTTCCTAGATCCACTCCCAGTCACCCATGCATTATATCACACCTATTATACCCTCATTTATGTCATAACATATTTCACCCATGTTCACATGGCCATTCGTGATTGCTTGAGCAGTTTTGGAGCTTATTGGTCAACCTAGGGGGGTTTGAGGTCCAATCTAAACCTGCCACATGTATGCCACCAATTTGGATACTAAGGAGAAATATTTTATCCCATGCTATTATAAACATGTACCACACACATTTACAAGTTGTACACTAGTATAAACTTCAATTATTGGCACCATATTCGTGTGTTAATTTCACTCTTTTCACTATTTTTCTGCATAGTTTGTGAAATTATTGAGTTGTGAGGATTCCCTTAGCTCATATATATTGTTTTGAATCATATTTTCACACCCCTCTGACCCCTCTTCACATATTTTACAATGGATCGATTCATGCCCTTCGGCCTACTTTTATAACACCCAATTTTCCTATTCGAGCGGATATTGGGTCATTATTTCCAAATCCTCCATTGATTGACTAAATCCTCTGTCGATTTTGCAAATCCAGAACACTCATTTGTCATTAATTTTTTATTTTTCCCACTTGTTTCATCAATCTACCTGTCATAACTACTTCATTTATTGGTCGATTTGACCCATTCGCATTCCATTGGATGTCAACAAGCTCCCAACCTTGTCTTAGGCCAACCAAATTTTGTCATCACTTTTCATTTTTTCAATAGAATCCTATCAATAATTATTCCTTATCTCTTTTTATTTTTCCCAAGATTCAGTGGTGTTGCGCCGATTTATCCCAATAGGTATTTATCGGGATTTCGTTTACTAGGTTTGGAAAAACTCTTATGTCTAGCTTTTGCAACTATACCGCACCTTCGTTAGTAATATCATTTATGATGTAGGGACCAAGCCAATGCATTTGGAGCTTACCTGGGTGCTTCAAAAACTTTTTTTCATATATGATAACCATATCTCCGTGCTGAAAATGTTTTGTCTTTATGTAGTGATCATGCCATCCCTTTTGTCGATCTTTCTCTACCCGCTGATGAAACCCTTCAATAAATCGATTCTCTTCAAGTTGTAACAAATACGCCGGTATTTCCCAATTTCTCCTTCATCACTAATTCTTGTCTCTACTGCGATCCACATACTGAGGAAAATATACTCCATAGGCATCACTTCTTCTTTCCCATAGACCAACTTGAGTGGTGTCTGACCTGTTAGACTTTTACATGTTGTTATGTAGGCCTATAGTATCACAGGGAATTTTAGATCCCAATCATTGTTTGTTTTGTTGCATACCTTCTGTTATATTTTTTATCAATTAGACAATATGATCTTAAGATATTATCTGAGAGAATAACATGCATGACAATTAATCACAAGAGACAATAGACACAAATATTTATCCTCGGGGAAACCATAAAGGAAAAACCTTGCAACTTCCTCAGAGATAGAATGAGCACCAATGAAAGTAGTAAAACCCAAAGATAGAAAGATGATCTCCAACAGTTGTTCTCTCTCTCACTTGAGCGAGCTTCTTCTCTCTCACCTATGCGCTATAGCTGGGTGAGTGTGTGTCTCAAATAGAGAGGCTCACTCTCCATTTATACTAGTTTCTAACTTAACAATTACTTACTAGGGCCGACTTCTCTAGGAGAGTTTAATAACCCTAGTGCCCCACAACAATGGGGATTTTACCCCAGACTTACAAAGGAGGGTTAATCTCTATGACTTCACATGACTTGATTACATTAATGATTCTCCCAAAGGGAACATCAGGGACCAATGAAATACAATATATGAAATATACAAGTGAATACATTCCGAAGTTACAAATACATCAACACTCCCTCTTGACTAGGAAGGTATTCTCTTGACACAATTCATCAACACAAGTCTTCTTCTCTATATCATCATCAAAGATGGATAATCACTGGATCATCATCAAAGTTGGATCATTACTGGTTCATCATTTAAAGCTAGATCATCACTAAATCATCATCAAAGTTGGATCATCACTTGATCATCATCATCATCACTGCTTCCACTATCTCGATCAAGTGGTGCTATCTCTCAATTCTTCTCGTCACAAAAATTTCTACAGAGCCATCCCTTTTTCATGTTGGTTGTAGGCCTAGCCTCCATGTAGGTCTTCATCAACAGATCCATCCCTTTTTCATGTTGGTTGTAGGCCTAGCCTCCATGTAGGTCTTCATCAATAGAGCCAGCCCTTTTTCATGTTGGATGTACCTCTACAGAGCCAGTCCTTTTTCATACTGGATGTAGGCCTCTATAGATCCAGTCCTTTTTCATACTAGATGTACCTCTAGAGAGCCAGTCCTTTTTCATACTGGATGTAGTTCTCTACAGAGCCAGCTCTTTTTCATACTGGATGTAGGCCGCTATAGAGACAACCCTTTTTCATGTTGGATGTACTTCTACAGAGCCAACCCTTTTTCATGTTGGATGTAGGTCTCTATAAAGCTAGTCTTTTTTCATACTAGATGTAGGCCATTACAAAGCCAACCCTTTTTCATGCTGGATGTACTTCTATAGAGCCAACCCTTTTTCATGCTGGATGTAGGTCTCTACAAAGCCAGTGATTTTTCATACTGGATGAAGGCCATGCCCTCTGCAGGGTCTTTTGCTACATAGCTAGTCCTTTTTCATACCAGATGTAGATCTTGGCACTTATATCTGACCATGGGAGGAACCAATCCTACCACCATGTCAGAAGGGCATAGCACTTACATCTGACCATGGGAGGCCCCACCTACCACCATGTCAAAAAGGCACAACACTTACATCTAACCATGGGAGGCCCTACCTACCACCATATCAAAAATCCACAGCACTTACATTTGACCATGGGAGGCCCCGCCTACCACCATGTCAGAAAGGCACAACACTTACATCTAACCATGGAAGGCCCCACCTACCACCATGTTAGAAAGGCACAGCACTTGCATCTGACCATGGGAGGCCCCGCCTACCACCATGTCAAAAAGGAACAACACTTACATCTGACCATGGGAGGCCCCACCTACCACCATGTTAGAAAGGCTCACAGACTCATCACTTCCCCTTGGAAGGTACCTCTATCTGGAGAACACCAAGATTCTCCTGAAAGTACTCAAACATCACTCTAGTTAATGGCTTGGTCAACACATCAACTATCTGTTCATTTGTTGCAACATACTGGAGCTTCAATGCTCCACTCTGCACCATATCCCTAATATAGTGGTATTTTATCTTGATATGCTTCGACTTTTCATGGAACACTGGGTTCTCCGAGAACTTCACACAACTCTGGTTGTTGCAATATATACAAGTAGCATCCAACTGGAGATCAAACAAATCAGATAGTAGCTTCCTCATCCACACTAATATTCTATGTATCCATCTAGGGTCACTGGATACCAAGATCCTCTATCTTGAATCTTTTCAAAAGTTCTTCTCACACCCATCTATGAGCTTTTCATCCTCTATAGGCTTTCATCTTCAACCTTGTAGCAAAGGTTAAGATCTTCATCACTCTAGGTGATCTTCAAGCTCCTCATGTATGTGTTATCCCATGGGTGCCTTTTGAGCTCATATAAGGCCTTCTTCAATTGTACACATGAGTCTACCTGTCATGTGTCTCAACTCCCAGTGGTTGCAAATGTCTCTTCGTATTCTATGCCTTCTTTCCATGAGAGGCCTCGTGCTACAAATCTTTCCTTGTATCCCACGATGTTTCCATATACTTCATGTTGGATCTTATAGATCCATATGGAAGACATTACGGACTTCCCTTCATGTCTCGATACTATATCCTAGACATCATTCTTCTTGAACTGGAACTCTCCTTCCCTTTCTTCTTGGATACTTCTTCATAGCTGGAAGGTTTTGCATCAACGATGTCGCTCAACAGTGTCACATAACTGCACTGTGTCTTATACCTCTTTCTTTCGTTGAAAGTATCGTCATATTATTCTGCATCTTGTATTATTTCTTGAATTGTCGTCACTTGTTCTTTGGAACAATTCTCATCCTTCTTTTCGTGTAGGCAATTACATGATCTTTCCTAAAGTCAAATGCATTAGTTGTATGGTTAGAAACATTTCATAAGACATATTCATAATGGAAAATTCTTATGTGTAAATATACAATCATGAAACTATTTTAGTCAATACAACATTCATCCATATCTCACAGAAACTTTCTATATGCCTTCCATATCTACCATGACATCATTGAGATTGTGCACTAATCCAATATGTCAGCAAAGAGGTTTCATTCTAGATAAGTAGCAATGGAGAGTTGTATAGCACCATGAGCTACTTACCCATCACATGCATATTAGTAGTATAATTTTATTAATGCAAACATTCTATCATGCATAACACATCGACTGAATATAAACAAATGCATAACAAAACAATGTCATGAAATGACAATTGAATACTTATCTTTATTTGTTTCATGGGTAGGCTCCTTCTTGAGCCTTTAGCTTCATCATCTTCTTTATTCATAATAACATCATTTCTTATCCAAATGCTAATATGGATAAGAGGTTCTCCAAGAGTTGAGTCCTTCGTATTCCTCATCACTTGAGGGATCTTCTTTGGATGATGAGAGCTTGATATTCAGTTGCTCCCATTTTCTCGTCTCTTATTATGACTCTAGCTTCTTCTTGTGTGCACTCTTCCCAGAGTCTGTTAAAGGTAATTACTTCCTTCTGGCACACATTCCTTGAATGAATAAATCCCATGATCCTAGGATGCCATTCAAGGTGGTTATAACCATATCTTATTCTTCTTTGATTGCTTTGTCATAAAATAGAACACTTACTTTTGGTGTCTTCAAGGATGACACATGAGGGATGAGATGATATTTAATAGATTCTGCAATGATTATCTTGGCTCTAGCCTTGGCCTCATCTCCCTCTGGCTCCTAGACCTTTCTTACTGAAATACTGATCCAAGTCAATTTCTTCAAGGTTCATTGAGTTCCTATACTTCTTTTGATTTATATTCTTCTCTTAAAAAATGAATCAAACATCTCTTTAGGTGTCTTTAGGGAAGACACATGTGGTATAAGGTGATCCTGTTGGCCTTGACCAAGTTCTTCTTGTGTAAGGATTTAGCCTCAACTCCCTTTGGAACTGGAACCTCTCCACTTATGTAGGTGTCCAATTCATTTCCTTCAAGAACCAATGAGATCCTATACTTCCATGCTTGGAAGTTTTTAGCTTCACCAAGCTTGTCATCAAGCTGGTGTGATAGGTCACTTTGAGATGAGAACCTCAAATGTAAATAGCAAAAGATTAGATCTTACTGATTTAAGGTGTTTGTCCTAGTTCCGGATCTAGCTGATCTAGGGTTCGTCAGAGAGACCCTATGGGCCTCTTCAAGGCGAGCTTTCCAATGTACTCCTTTTCTGAAAACAGTGGAGGGAAGGTCCTAGAACAAGAAGCCCTAGTTTTCCAATTTTCTTTGCAGAAATACCTGATATTGTCTCTATGGTATCTCCGAACGTACTACTCTTCTATGTATGAAATATCATACTGAGGTAGCCTCTTTTCTCCTCTTTCCAGCCTCCATAGTTTTTATCAGAATTGGTTTCACCAATTGGGACTTATGAAATTTTTCCCAAGGTGACTTATTTCAGGACTGTTCAGCATAGAGAACTTGTACAGACTTCCACATGTCACTGTTTCACCTTCAGGGTCTAAAGCATTTACCACATAAATCACATTTTTTTCCCTATTTGGAACATCTTGCAAAATTTCATTTGGACCTTTGTAGCCCGAGATATAGCAATTGTCCCTAGGTGTCCTGTCTAGGTATGAATCTGGGAGATATTGGAACCCTGATTTGTAGGAACCATATCTCCCAGAATATAGCGAATCTAGGCTTAAATTTTTTACACAGGGTACCTCAAAAAAAATTTCTTCAGTCTGTGAAAACT
Source organism: Pseudotsuga menziesii (assembly GCA_001517045.1). NCBI lineage: Eukaryota > Viridiplantae > Streptophyta > Pinopsida > Pinales > Pinaceae > Pseudotsuga > Pseudotsuga menziesii. The sequence continues at coordinate 266,671 of LPNX010496840.1, read as the reverse complement.
TTGGTTCCTGGTCCTTCTTAAATATCGAGATATAGTGAATGTACCAAAACTACCAGTTTTAGTATTTTAGGGTTTTTCAGGCCCGGGGTCAAACTAGGTTTTGACTTTCCTGAAGTTTTACTCAACCAAAAACTTCGAACTTGGTCTCTAAACTTTGATTTTGATGAGGAGAGAAATCCTATGCTAGTCTCACTCAAGAATTCCTCTTCTGTAAAAATCCCTAATTTCCTGTGGCAGTGATAGGTCAAAAAATGAAAATGCACGGAATCAAATTCTGCTTCGACAAAAAGATGCACTCTTCGATGGAGAGTTAGCCTAGCCTCCTTTCTCTAATGGATTGTGGAGAGAGACCCAAAAAGTAAGAATCCCTATATTATGCAGTTGCACATTGTCTTCTTCTCAGGTTAGCTCTGATACCATGTTAGATTTTTTATCAATTAGACAATATGATCTTAGGATCTTATCTGAGAGAATAACATGCATAGCAATCAATCACAAGAGACAATAGACACAAAGATTTATCCTCAAGGAAACCATAAAAGAAAAACTCCGCAACTTCCTTAGAGATGGAATGATCACTAATGGCAGTAGTAAAACCCAAAATAGAAAGATGATCTCCAACAGTTTTTCTCTCTCTCACTTGAACGAGCTTCTTCTATCTCGCATATGCGCTTTAGCTGGGTGAGTGTGTGTCTCAAACAGAGAGGCTCACTCTCTATTTATACTAGTTTCTGACTTGACAATTACTTACTAGGGCCAACATCTCTAGGAGATTCTAATAACCCTAGTGCCGCACAACTATCGGGACTTTACCCTCGACTTACAAAGGAGGGTTAATCTCTATGACTTTACATGACTTGATTACATTAATGATTCTCCCAATAGGAACAATGGGAACCTGTCACATGCCCCAGTTTGCAAAAGCAATTTTATATTATTTGAGGAACATTATGTTAAATTTTATGCTAAGTTGTAATGGATGACCAGTGGGGTCAAGAATATTTAATGTAAATTCAGAATATTTTATTTATAAATAAATAAATGAGGAGACAACAGCTTAGGAGAGATGTTAAAAGAGTGTTTACTGGTCAAATTGGTGGAGGAAACTGGGTGGAGAGAAAACTGACATGTGGCAGCATCCTTAAACCACTTCTAACTATTGCAGGTGGCAACCTCCCTATATTTGTGGTCATGATTCCCCAAGAAAGTGGAATCAGAGCAGGTGGCTCAATTAATGAAAACTGACCCAGAAGACCTAGGTATCTCTATAAAATTTTCCATTGAAGAGAGCTGAGGCTACTCATTCTAGAGAAGTGATCATTTAGGGTGAATGAATTTACTTCAGAGAAATTCAATGGAGGGGAATCTGGAAAGTGTTTGAGGGGATAACTACTGAGATTGATCTAGTTGCAGCTTTTAAGCTGAAGATCATACTGCTAAGAGCAGATTTTTTTACTGAGGTATTGAACTAGTGTGGTGACAGAGGGTTCTACAGTTGCATTCTCCACCCAGTCCTCAGCCAAGAAGACCAGGAACAGGCTCGCGGGTTCTGAGGAAGCATTGTTTGAGCACTCTCTAGGATATTGGTAGGGAGGAACGACCTCCTCAAGATGTTGTCGTCTTGTCCTCAACAAGTTCTATGTTATTATATTTTACTGTCTTAGTTAAATAAATCTTAGTTTATCTGCTATATGAATGTTAAAAGTTCAGAGTTTGTGAAATATTAGATTTAGTATTCTTATTAGATTGTTATAGAAATGAAAATGGTTTAGAGGATAATGAAATAGAAAGAAATTAAATTTCTAAGCGGTGTTTTTCCACACCTGGAAACCAAGTCATACTCTAGCACAATTAGAATGATTTAAATAAATGAAATAATCCTTAAGAGAATGGAAATAGTGGATATGATTTTGTATATGTAGGTAAACAGAGTAAATTTTATTTCAATGTTTAAAATGCAATGAAAAAGCAGTGTTATGTTTGTTTATATTTTACTGTTTTTACTTAGTTTAACTAAATGAAAATGCAGGTAAAAGAAATAGTAAATTACACTAGCATTATAGTAATAGTATACTGATAGGAAATAAAAGTTTATAGCGATAAAAACTAATCTTCAACAAAGTATATAAACAAGTTAATAACTTAACAGTTTCTTATTTTAAAAATATTAATTTAATCTTAACTATTATTTAATAAAAACCAGATTAGGGTTTCGTTTATAAACCCTTTATTTATGTAAAATAAACAGAGTTCTAGAGTTAACATTCTCTTCTCTACGGAGCTCCAAATAACTATAAATTACAGAGTAGTAAATAAAAATAAATTTATTTATAAATAATAAACGAAATAACTAAGAATTATATATATTTGTGCATTTTATAAATTAAAAACCAGACAGGTTTATACCTGTGAAAACCTAAGGGTCGAAACCCCTTCGACTAATCTATTTCAAATACAAATTAATTTGTAATAAGTTATAACCATATACATTGTTAATTGTATAACAAACTTAACAAGAAGGCTACAATCCATGCATTAGATTGCCGAAAGTCTTTTTCTGAAAGTAAACATCTTTTATAAATATTTTAAACAGTAAAATAAACACATTATTTACAGGTTAACAAAACCATAGAAAAATGAGACAGAGCTTAAAGCTTAACGAATCCTTTAAAAAAAAAACAAAATGTGTTACATTATCAAGCCACAAGGATGAGTCTTAACACAAAAAACAAAATACATATCACAGCTCAAGAGCCGATATTACCCAGCATAAACAACAAGGGTTTTTAAGTAAAACTAAAGTAACAACATAATAAAACATTTTAACCAATGAAGAAACTGAAACCAGGCTTCCAAGCACTGTAATTTTTCCTTCCAAAAATCCTCATCGTAAGCAGGGAAAACCCACATCGAAACCAGGGCTTACCGGGTGGAGGCCACAAGTTAAATGAAGCTAGAGAAGGTTGAAGGTTGGAGCCATCGCAGGTTCCTGTAAATACCACGTTACCGAGGATTAGAACAATACTTGGCTTCTAAGCATAAACCCTAACTACAATATAACTTAATAAAAGATATTTCATAATAAAGATTTGAAATTTTCTTTACCTGTGAGTAAGAAGATAAATCGAGTAGTGAAGGAACTGTCACCATTTTAAGTGAAATACACAGAGGAGCATTCAAACCCCTACGCCAACCCTGGAGTGGAGGCAGATTAAAACCAACTTAAAACTCTATAAATCCGTGGCAAGGAACTTTTAGACAGAGTTAAAAACCTTGTCAGGCTTCGAGCCAAACATTTAAGAAAAAACCACTCGCACAGTAAAGCTTACACCCAAGAAGATTCGAAACCATAAGACTAGGTAATGAGACCACACAGTATCAAACACAAGCTATGGAGCAAGAAAAGCGAAGGAATAGCCTCTCATGGATGCTAGGGAAACTACACAGAGCAGCCCGCAGGCCGACGAAACCCTCGAAGTCAAATGACAAAGGAATAGGGTTTCCTGTCTTTTTAAGTCGCCAATGCATGGACGAGAGCAGACCATGTGCCATCCAAATAATTTAACCACGTGAGGGTCTTGTCTATAGTCAACCCTACGCTATAAGTATCAAATTATTATTGCCGTGATAAAAACCTAGACTATGCAATCGACTGTAGAATAATTACATATATTTATTTTGAAACACAAACTATACCATTTGCAATCGATGGTATTAAGGCTTGTTGTAATTGTTATTCATGAATCTATGTCGTTGACTATAGAGTAAAGGTGTTTAAACCTTACCAATAAAACAACCACGAGATTTGACCTTATTATAAACTATTACAATAATGATTTGCATGCTTACCTTGCCAACGACAATTTTGGAGGTTCTTATCATTGTTTACAAAGTCATTTACATGATTGTTTGTGCTTGATTAAGCTAATATAATATAGGAACTTCTTTAATAAAGTTTGTGCTTTGATGTCGATCTTAGGATAGAATTTTTTAGGTAGTAAATACTACCATAGTAGTTATTACAAATTACAAATCATTATTAGTGTGGTAACATTACAATAGCAATTTCACTATTGTGTAAACCAAGCACTAGATTTAGTAAACTATAGGAATAACATTGAAATGTATTTACCTTGGGTGCGACTTTATAGAAGTGGTGGTTAGGTAGTATTCCACCTTAAGGTAATGTATCTAGTTACAAAGAACCAAACTTATAATATATCATGCAAATTTTCCAGGTAGTAAAACTACCAAAGGATATAAGTAAAAATTATATTTGGTACATTATAAAAATGAGGTGGCATTATATAATTTTACAATAATACTTGCAGTAAGGCAATAAATTAGGAATCAAGGTTTATAACTTGATGTTAGCAGTGCAAAAATGTTAGCACAATTATATACAATCAACAAGTTGATAAATTTTCATGACTAATAAAGAAGAGACAAAGTATAAATATATAATCTATTGGTAATCCTTACCCTTGAGATTTATAGCAGTACATTCATGCATAAAAGACAGTACATTTGAGCATTTAACATAACATTAGTAGTATGATCATGTTAAAATAAAAGTAATTGTATGATGAAGAACTTGAGCTCTAGGCTCATAGTAAGGATTTATTTGTTTAGCTAAGTATGTGAAGGATAACAATCTTTATGGCTAAACTTTGAATACTGTCTCAGAACCAAAACTATGAAAGAAAACTACTTTACCTCATCAGAGCCTTGCTTTTTAATAATCAGTTTATTTACTAGCATATTAACATGCAACAGAAGTACTTCTCGCTATCTTACAAATTAAACTCCTACTTGATCGTTCGTTACCTATTGAACCTATAAGAACCAGCAGTCCATCTACGTTAGCATAATGCTAAGTAAGCCCGATTTTTCAAAGATATTTTTTCACCTACTTGTCAAAAGTAAAATTGTTAGTAAAGCTAAAGAAATCTAGATGCAAGTCATTCTTATATAACTTATGAAAATCAAAGTTGTATTAGTTATTGTATTTGGAAACTAATTAATACCAAATTGTTAAATTGTTTCATTTTCCGCTAACCGCTAGCAGTTAGTGAACTGCGTATTTCAAATATTTTATGTTACCTCAAAAATTTTAAATTTTTATGAAATTTTGGGGTTATGACATGTGGTATCAGAGCACAAGGTTCAAACACTAGGCCTTGATGAAGCTCAACTTGCTTATATGAAATAGAGAATTTAAATCATTTTGCTAATGTTTCTTTCTTTTAATGTTATCTATAGAGAAATTTGTTTCTGAGTTTAACAAAAGGTATGGAAAGACTGGAGGAATATGCGGAAGAGGAAACTCCCTATAATGAACAACAAAATTTACAAAGAGAACCTATACAAGAACACATAAAATATTTCTCGAAACTTTTACAAATAGTAAAAGAATTAAAATCTGAAATGGAATCTGTTAAAAAAGAAAATGACAAGATTCTGAGAGCTGAGGAGGAGCTGAATCAGATCCTAATAGAAAGATTTCAATCTGAGGGTAGGGGTAAAAGAGATGATTCGGAAGATATAAGTTACCAACATAAGTATAAAAAAACTAGGCAGATTAAAATTGAAAGTAGCTCATCTTCTGAATTATTTGGTGATCAACATAATTCTCATTCTACTAGTGATAGTAGTGAGGATAACCACCATACTAGAAAGAGAAAATATAAACTGTATGAAGAAATTTCTAGAGAGTTTAAAAAGATCAAGCCGCCAACATTTAATGCAGAAACTGAAAAGGGGGAGGAAGCGGAATCCTGGTTATCTAGGATGAATAAGTACTTCCATATTTATAACTATTCTAACCAATTAAAGGCTAGAATGGCTATCTATAATCTTTCAGGGAAAGCTGATATATGGGGGAAAGATTTAAAGAGAGTGAAAGGAATAAGAGAGAAGAATATAAATTGGAGTACCTTCAAGAAGTACTAAAAATAAATTTTTTATCTGAACAGTACTATGAAGAAAGGGCTAAAGAATTCTATGAGCTAAAACTAGGTACAATGACTATGAAAGATTTGAACAATAAGTTTTTAAGTCTACTTAGCTATGTACCATACCTTGTGGATGAAAAACCGAAGGTACAACGGTTTCTCAGTTGTTTATCTTATCACATAAATGATAGGATTGAGTATGACAATCCAAAAACTCTAGAAGAAGATATGAGGAAAGCAAATTTATGTTATGAACAGAATCGGAAAAAGGAAAGTATAGCCAACTGGAAGGCCAAAAAGAATAATAATTATGATCAAAAGAAGAAAGAGTTTGTGCCTAATCAGAATTCTAAAAATAATAATGCCAGAAATTTTTCTAATAAGAATTTCTAGGGGTATAAGAATAATTCACAGACCAATCAGAACAATCAAAAGAGTAAAGAGTCTACTACTAATCACAGTAATTACACAAAGAACTTTGAACGAAAAGAACCCATAAAGTGTTGGGAGTATAATGGCCCACATTATGCCTCAGTCTGTCCAAATCGAAATAATACTGTCAGTAATATCCATACAATACAAGAGGATATGACTATCGGAGATTTAGCGAGGACTATACCCAGGATTACTGCAACTTTGGAAAATCGGCAAGCAGACTATCAAACTTCCATGGTGGAAGTAGAAGGTAAGATAAACCAAACACCCATAGCTATTTTAATTGATCAGAGAGCTAGTTTAAGTTATATTTCACCTAATTTGGTAGAAATATGTAAACTACCTGTTGAAAAGTTTGCAAGTCCTTGGTTGGTTCAGTTAGCTACTGGTGCAAAGAGGAAGGTAACTAGTTTTGTAAAGAATTGTGCAGTAGTTATGGATCAATTTGAAACTTTTGTAAAGCTTAATGTACTACCTATGGGTTCATACGACATACTAATTGGTATGGATTGGTTAGAGCAGCATAGGGTGATCTTAAATTGCTATGACAAAAACTTTTCTTGTATAAATAAAGATGGAAAACCAATAAGCATAAAGGGAATCCCTAGGAAAACAACCATAAGGAAGATTTCTACTCTACAGCTTAACAGAGTTGTTAGGAAGGGTTGTAAGGATTATGCAGTAATGGTAACTAATGAGGAAAATTTAAACAACATTGGTAAATTAAAATTGGAGGATATACCAGTTTTAAAGGAGTATGCAGATGTATTTCTGAAAGAAATTACAGGACTACCTCCGAAAAGGGAACTGGATTTTACCATTGAGCCAGTACCTAGTGCAGTACCTAGCTCAAAGGCCCCTTATCGGATGAATATACTAGAACTTTTTTAACTTAAGTCAAAATTAAAAGAACTTATTGACAAGAAATACATTTGACCCAGTGTGTCTCCCTGGGGGGCACCTGTCATTTTTGTTAAGAAAAAGGATGGGACTCTACGACTTTGCATAGATTATCGTCAGTTAAATAAGATGACTATTAAAAATAGATACCCGTTACCTCGCATAGATGATCTGTTTGATCAACTACGTGGAGCCACGGTGTTTTCAAAAATTAATTTACGGTCTGGATATCACCAAGTTAGAATTAAAGATGAAGACATCTTTAAAACATCTTTTAGGACTCGATATGGCCATTACGAGTTTGTCGTCATGCCATTCGAACTTACTAACACTCCAGCTATTTTTATGTGTCTAATGAATAATGTAATGCATAAATATCTGGATAATTTTGTGGTCGTGTTTATCGACAACATATTAATTTCTTCGAAATATGAAGAAGAACATAAGGAACATTTAAAAATTGTTTTGCAAGAGTTGCGAGATCATCAACTCTTTGCAAACTTTAGTAAATGTGACTTCTTTAAAGATAAAATCCAGTACTTAGGTCATGTGGTGACTAAGGAAGGAATTTCGGTGGATCCCGAAAAGATAAAGGTGATTGAAGATTGGCCAGTTCCTAAAGATGTGACTGATGTTCGATTCTTCATGGGAATTACCGGTTATTATCATAGGTTCATCGAAGGGTTTTTAAGAATCGCAAACCCGATAACCTCTTTGCAAGAAAAGGGAAAGAAATTTGATTGGAATCAGAAGTGCAAGGATAGTTTTAAAAAGTTAAAAACCTTATTAACCAACGCACCTATTTTAAGAATAGCTAATCCAAATAAATATTTCATAGTGTGTGCTGATTCCTGCAATGATGGTTTAGGTGGAGTATTGACTCAAGAAGGGCATGTTATTGCTTATGAGTCTAGGAAATTAAAAATTCATGAAAAGAATTATGCAACCTATGACTTAGAATTAGCTACTATCATACATGCTCTAAATATGTGGTGACATCATTTAATTGGAAGAAAATTCATTCTAATGACAGATAATAAAGGACTAAAATATATATTAGATCAACCTAACCTGAATGCTAGACAAAGTAGGTGGCTAGCTTTTCTAAGTGAATATGATTTCGAAATTCAGCACATTAAAGGGAAAGAAAATAAAGTTGTTGATGCATTAATTAGAAATGCAAAGCTGAACTTTATAGTAGTTATCAGCACTTATACAATAGATCTAGAAGAACAACTTAAAGCAGGGTTAGAACAAGATGAAATTTACCAAAAGCTACAAACAAAAGCAAAAGAAAATCCAATAGAAATTCTAAGTGTAGGGTACATCTTGAATGAAAAAGGATTTTTACTGTATAAAGACAGAATGTATGTACCTAATGTACCTAAAGTAAAGTTATTAATTTTAGAAAAAATCCATAAAACTCTTTACTCAGGCCATCCGGGTTATCAGAAGACTATAACTATGTTAAGAAAAGAATATTTTTGGCCAAACATGAAGACTGAACTGGCAGAATATATCGCTAAATGTTTTGAATGTCAGCAAGTAAAAACTGAACATCAACATCCAGCTGGATTACTTCAGCCATTTCCCATTCCTAGCTGGAAATGGGAGATAATTAGTCTTGATTTCGTTACTGGACTGCCTATAAATCAGAACTTAAATGATTCTATAATGGTAGTTGTTGAAAAATTAAGTAAAGCAGCCCATTTTATACCTATAAAAACTACTTATAAAGCTGCAAACATAGTCGATATCTTTTTAAAGAAAATTTTTCGACTGCATGGAATACCAATGGTTATAATTTCAGATCGAGGCCCTAAATTTACAGGTAACTTTTGTAGATCTCTGTTTAAAGGATTAAATACTACATTAAATTTTAGTACCTCATTCCATCCTCAAACTGATGGACAGACTGAAAGAGTAAATCAAGTACTAGAAGATTTATTAAGAATGTATGTAAAGGATCAGCTAGGTAAATGGGAAGATTATTTGCACCTGGTAGAATTTGCTTACAATAATAATTATCAACCTTCATCCAGATTTAGTCCTTTCAAAATTTTGTATGGAAGGAAATGTAACACTCCTATCTCTTGGAGTAATCCGGTGGACAGGTTAGTATTAGGACCTGAATTATTGAAAGAAAGGGAAGAAATTGTAACTTAGGTACAAGGTAATCTGAAAATTGCGCAAGATCGACAGAAAAGTCAAGCATGCCTTTAAAGAACTCCAAAAGAGTTTCAAGTAGGTGAACATGTGTTAATCAAGGTGAGACCCAAAAAAAGTTTTCTGAGGTTGGGTAGTTGTTCCAAACTAGCACCTCGTTATTGTGGTCCTTTTGAAATACTATCCAGGATTTGACAGGTAGCCTATCAGTTAGCCTTACCACCAAATTTAAGAGTTCAAAATGTTTTTCACATTTCTGTATTAAAGAAATTTGTTCATGATGCTACTCATGTTATTAACTGGAATGATGTACAAGTGGAACCTGAAGGATATTTTCTAGTGGAACTGGATTGTATCCTCTAGCGGAGGGAGATCATACTTCGGAACCGCACCATTGGTCAAGTGAAGGTGCAATGGAAGCAGCTTAGTCCAGAGGAAGCCACTTGGGAATTGGAAAGTCATATTCCAGATGCATATCCAATTCAGTTCCAGGGAAATTCTGAGGACGAGGAATAAATAACATTGAGGATGATGTTATAATTTAAGGGGGTGTGTATGTCACATGCCCCAATTTGCAAAAAAAAAATTATATTATTTGAGGAACATTATGTTAAATTTTATGCTAAGTTGTAATGGATGACCAGTGGGTTCAAGGATATTTAATATAAATTTGGAATATTTTATTTATAAATAAATAAATGAGGAGACAACAGCTTAGGAGAGCTGTTAAAAGAGTGTTTACTGGTCAAATTGGTGGAGGAAACTGGGTGGAGAGCAAACTCACATGTGGCAGTGTTAGCTGGAATATTTCACCTTCTGCGGATAGTAAGGTGTTCCACTGGTTTGAATGGTTCATATCTAGAACAAATGAAGGACAAAGGTTGAAGACTCTCCCTGGATGCCGTAGATACCTGGAATGTGATGTTTCGATAGTAACCCTATGTACCTACAACAAGATTAAACATGCAAACACATCGAAATTGCCAGAATATAATCTATTGATCCATGTTAGTGACTAAGGAATATAACAACATACATGCGAAATCAAAAAACAACAATATATGTGGGATAGAAATCAACTTGCATTAATATAGAAATATGAAGAAGTTTACAACCAAGCCTTAGTGTTGACATGCATCTCTATGAAACCAAGCATTCTCATCCCCATAATCTCTGACTCTAGCTCTCTATGCTCTCCAATGGTCTTGGTCCAAGTGATCAATCCAACAACATAACAATACCTTAAGAGTTCTCCCCCTCAACCATGGATATGAGCTTGTATTTATAAGGCTCAATGGACAGGGATGGTTGAGAGATTAGTGGATGAGGTGGCCTCTAGGATCCTAGGATGAGGGATCTCGAGCTCAACTGATCCATAATGATAGGGATAAGGGAGGACACGAGGCTTATCATCTAGAAGCCTTGAGAAACTTCTCTTTTTCCCTTTTTACCCAAGGTACCGTGTTTCTCCTTCAATGACAGAGTGCTTCTAGTAAAAGACGCTTATGGACTAAGGGCCATAATCGGTGGCACCGCTTGTGGACAACAAGGGATAGGCGATGTGAACAAGGTACCGCTCCTGTACAAAGGGGCAAGCGCAGTGCTAGGAATTTTCATGGAATATTGACAATTAACATGAGTTTCCACTCCAAGAGTTGGGATTCAGGGCAAGTAGGTATGTGAAAAGTCTTATCACATGATGGTGATAGGATTTTGGTATAACAGGATGCCCCCCAAAGCATTAGTCTTAGATGGATACGATAAACGAGAACTTTGAGAGAGAAAAGTAGTCACCATGAGATGAAAATGTCATCTCGATCGAAGCATATTTTCAAGTAGGCATCTGTAGTACATCAGTATGTTGACTCATAGACACAAGTAACCAAAGTCATGGCTGCAAACCAATACAAGGCAGATCCATGAGAGGAATAAACAAGCATGGCTACTAGAATATAGCATAGATCCATGTGATAGAGGACTCAAACTTGGACATAGCTACCAGACATACAATGTAGATCTATGTCATACAGACACAAATTTAAGCATAGCCATGACCATACAAATGTGGATCCATGCTAGATATACAAAACTCCATCGCAACCTGGGGAAAGAAATGAACGCTTTAAACAAATACTAGGGTCTTCATCTTGTCTTCCACAAAGTACGATTCTATCCATGTGTTTACAATGATCTGAAGTCAAACATGGTAGAAACCACTTGATTACCGACCAATGATGTGAACCATTAACAACTGCGAGGGAGATCACCATTGATGTCAATGATTCCCAAGGTACCCTAGTACAATCTACTGAGTGTGAATAGATGTCCTCATGTTGACACCCAGCTGATTCTATCGATCAAAGGTTAATGATGTGAACCCATGTTGAGAGCGAGAGAATCAGTCATTAAGGAATACAGATCTCAAGGTACTAAATATTGTTTCTAAGACCATTTCCCAAATGATGAGCTGATGTCAATGGGAGTAGTCTCGTCGAAGGAGGGCCGTGATGAGTCACACATCAATGACATGAAACTCAGAACATAGTTTTGGAATGATGTAAATGTAGTAACCATAAGACTGACTCAAAAATACTGACACAAAAGACTGTGTAGACTGCAGAGGTAAAAATTCTTCAAATCCCCTTTGAACATCGGGTGAAATGACAAAACGACTTGGAAGCATGACTAGACGGGACAAACAAACAATGCAACAATGGACAATGCATTCTTTTGAAAGATTCAAAGGAGTGGCATGACTCATGAAAGTGGATCGTCATGAAGATCAGCTGAATACCCCATTGATTGACATGATGTGTAGACAAGTGCCATGTTCAAAGGTAACGACAAACAACTGCCATTATTTGCAAAATGATTCCCTTCCCATTTCCCCCATCATGATTGATGAGTGCCTCTTTTCGGTCTTATGAGTTCAAAGAGGGTAACAAACACTCAGTATAGCTTATCGAAAGACAAGTCTAAACTCGTATATTTTACGAACCTGAGAGAGGAGGGGTTTGTTCCCAAAATGGGTCTCTCAATGTTTAATTTAACAAGTCCACTGAAAGAAAAATCGGTATCGTTCACGTTAGAGAGTCTGAATGAATACGGAAGAAGACTCCAAAGGGGTCCTTTTTCATATGATTTAGTCTCTAAGGCCCAAAAAAGTGTAAAATCATACCTTAGAGAACTCTTCTAGTCATGATTAGCTGGAGTGTTCCTTTTTCGTAAATAGTCCTATCCAAACCAAAAAAGAGATAACCTATCATCGGACAGACGACTCTTCAAATACTTTCACGAGCATGATGAAGACAAGATCGCTCAACGATCTTTTCGTATTAGGGAGCCTAAAAAGGGTTTAAAGAGGACTCCATGAGGTTTCTTTACACAATGTCACTTTTTACGAGCCTGGAAAGAATTGAAAATGGACTCAACAATCTTTTCGTGTTGAAGGAACCTGAAAAAGACGTGAAAAGAAGACTCCATGACGCTTATTTACACAATGTCAATCCTTAACGAGCATGGAAAGAAACTGAAATGGACTCGGACCTTTCATAGTAGATTTTAAAGAGTGTGACAAAGTGTCATAATAAACGCCCGTTGACCTTTTCCATTTTATGAAAGTGCGAAAAATCCATAAACAAACTTCCAAAGCTTCTTACAATAGTTCTCTTATCTTACAATCGACTCAGAAACAAGTGTTAAATGCATTCATAGCTAGCATTAAGGGATTACGACAAATAAAATTTGACAAAAATATGATTTTATATCAAAACTATAGTATGTCGGACCCAAAAATGCCTATATAATTCATGTTAATAGTAAAAATCAAATCATTTCACTATTTACCCATAGCAGAGAGCACTTGGAGCATTTTCTTAGCCAGATTTTCAGCAGCTGATACCGGGAGTTTCCACCATCCATTTTCAGCATCGTTAGTTGCAAGTAATAGCTAAAACCCTTCTCTTTCATTTCATAGCATTTATTTTGAGTTTTGGTGGGGTTTTGGGCTCATATGGTGAGCCCTAAAACCTTAAAAGTGGGCACTGTGGCTATCCCTTGTGGGATACACGGTACCACCTGAGAACCGTGCCTATAACATGGTGGACAAGCTGTGCCACTGCCTATCTCCAATGGTACAAAGGAGGTGCTAGCCATGGATAATTTAAACCAATAGTATGAGAAATATAACTTCATTCTTTTGATTTTTAATGATTAGGGATGATTCTAATGCATACTATGATTGTTTTTGGCAGTTCTTTGTTGCTCAAAACATGGTGATATGGAAAGAAAGAACACATGACAATGAGAATGCTTTTGCTGAGAGAAATGCAGGTTGCATTGCCGCATTACGGGACTATGGGCTCCTGAATTTCTTCTAGACCCCAAGCATGGTGTCACATGAGCAGTTACTATAACACATACTGCAGATGTGGAATCCAAAGCAGTAGTACTTCGAGGTGGGGGCCCATATTCTTATAGTGGAAGTGGAGGATATCTACTTCTTGACTGGTCTCTCGAGACGGGGTGCCCCCATATCACTGACAGGTTCCCATGGAGGGGATATTACAACTCAAGAGCTTATAGATCGTCACTGTGCACCAGGGACGGCATCGGGGAAGAAGATCCCCATCAGAGCAGTGACGGATAGGCCCCTATGGACCGTCCTATTTACCATGCAGATGGTGACCAGGAGTTAGGGTGTGCACCAGGCTTCTAGGGCACACATGTTCTATGCCATAGAGGCCATGGCACCCACGGTGTTCAACTGGCGAAAGCCATGCTTCCAATCTTCAAAGATCAGCTGACTAAGTGTCGGCAAGGAGAGCTAAAGCAGTTTGGATTTGGTTCCATTCTATCCTGCTTCTTCTTTGAACAGGTTCCATGGATGAGACCTCAGGTGGTCTTCCAGAGTCTGAGAGCACAGGACCCTTGTATGTTGAGGTGGGTCCAGGTCATGGCTCCACACAGGAGCAGGTAGGGGAAGGGTGAAGTTTGGTGACCTGTTCTTCAGATGGTTTTGAGATCAGATCCTCATGGTTGAGGATTATGCTTACATAAGTACGAACTTCACCAGAGATCGTAACCTACCACTCCCACCTGGCAGACGATGGGGCAACATTGGTAAGAAGCAAGAAACCCTAAAACAGATGAAATGTTTTTTAATGTTTTATATTTTTTATGTTAAGTAATGAGACCTGTATATTCTCATGCAGATGTGGGAACAGTGTGACCTGGAGGATCATCTCCATTGGATAGGTGAGCTAGAGCCCACTTCGTACCACAAGGTGATGATATCACTGGGGAGCTAGAGAAAAACCTAGAGAGGTTGACCTTCGATATCCCAGATGACATTGATGACCTCCCGATGAGATATCAGAGATCCACAGTGGGAGTATTGAGTCGATTTAGTAGGCTACTGCGTAGAGTAGCTCGAGCAGTAATGTGCTATCATGAGCACCACTACTGTATGAGATATGTACTGAACGCTGACAGCTTCAGGATTTTGTATGATGATTTTTCCTGAAATCCCCCGTGCTTTAGATGAGGTCTCGGGACCTATTTTTTGTAAAAATTTTTGTATATATATATATATATACATAATTTTACACAATGTTTATATGTTTCAAATGGAAAATGCATTTTCTATGAGTTTTATGTGTCTATGAATGTTTATTTACAATGTACCATGTTTGATTTCGATGTCATGAATGGGAAATATGCCAATCTAGGATGTAATTAGCTAATGAGTCAGCAACTACTAAGTGATGGTTTCAAATGATCTTTCTAGCAAACGTACTCTCCGGAAGAGGTGGAGGAGCATAGGGTTCATAATGGTTTAAACATGGTTTAAATGGAAAACCACGAGTTGTGAGTCCATCAAGACTACCAAATCATGAACATCCAGGGAGGCAGCTTCAGTCAGAAGACCGATGACCACTTCATACTCGGCGATGTTATTAGTAGCAAGACTTATACAAACCGCTCCTGAACTGACCAAATCTTCAGTTGGGGAATAAAGGACCCAAGCAGTCGAGGCGAGATTCAAGGTGTGGCAGCAAGCATCATTAGCAAAGCTGTAGAAAGCAATCTGCATGACCAAAACATGGTATAAATAGATGCAAACACTAAACTCAAAACCATCTTGAAAATACTAAAAGCAAACTGAAAGCTAATCAATATACATATATACAAGATACTATCCAAGAAAGACCTAGACATAGTACCTTTTTAGGTACAACCCATTGCGAGGTTTCCCCAAAGGGAGTCCATCATAATCAATGAGCTTACAAGCTCCTTTCTCTAACACCTTAGAAATAATGAAAGGTCCGTACCACATGGATTCGAACTTACCCTTCCCTAGTTTGTCATTTCTCTGATCATAAGTCAAGACTAGGTCACCCTTGTTAAAGACACGGGGTTGCACGGATTTATCATACTACACCTTGATGCATTTCTTATGTGCCTCATTAGCCAAGGTAGCATCTCTCTGAGTCTCGTCAAGTTTACTCAACGACAAGTTCAACGACAAGTTGTAAGGATGGAATCTGACATTGGATCGGTAAGATAGCTTCGAGTCCATAGACAAGCTGGAATGGTGTGAAACAGGTATCTTTTTTCAGAGAAGTACGATAAGCCCACAGAGTGGAGAAAAGAATGTGGTTCCAATTGTATTTATGATCTCCAACCATCCGACAAAGCATAGTTTTCAAAACTTTGTTAATGGCCTCTACCTTGTTGATGTATTTGTAACTTCGAAAAGTATTCATCTATGTATCTTATGTATTGTAACCCGATGTTTATTCTAGGATGTATCTATTATGTATTTGAGTCATGTTTTCATGCCCCGATTTTTCGATCAGGAGAATCAATAATGTAAACAAGTCATGTAAAGTCATAGTGGGTAACCCTCCAATTGTGTAAGGGTTAAAGTCCCCGCAGTTCTGGGCACTAGGGTTATTAGACTCTCCAAGTAGAGGTCAGCCCTAGTAGGGTTTTATTCATGTTGTGATTAGTATAAATAGAGATTTGGGATCTCTATTCAACACACATCACTCACACACTCAAGTGTAGCGCATAGTTGAGGAAGGAAAGACACAGGGGCTAGAAAAGGAGAAGACTACTGCTGTCGGGAGTGCATCTTACTGTTTTGGGGTCTTACATCTTGTGCTAATTCTATCTCTGAGGAAGTTGCGGGGTTTTCTCCATTTATGGTTTCCCCGATCAAAAACATTATGTTCATTGTCTCTTGTGTTTGATTTTTGTACTTGTTATTCTCTCAGTAAAGATCCTAACATAATGCTAGCTTAATGTTGAAAAACTAACATGGTATCAGAGCTAACCTGAGAAGAAGACACTGTGAAGCTGCGGGAACTAGGGCTTCCTAGTTTGTGGATATTCCTCCACATATTTTCAGCAAAAGTAAGGTGGAACAACTCTCCTTCTTAGGGCGCATCTTTATGTCGAAGAAGAATCCAATTCTGAGGTTTTTCAGTTTTGGACCTGCCACTGCTGTCGGAAATTAGAGCTTTTCACAGAAAAGGAATTTTTCAGTGAGCCTAGTCCTGGATTGATCTCCTCCCCAAAATTGAAGTTAGGGACAAATTTCAAGGCATTTGGGTGGACAGAACTT
This sequence comes from Pseudotsuga menziesii, assembly GCA_001517045.1. NCBI lineage: Eukaryota > Viridiplantae > Streptophyta > Pinopsida > Pinales > Pinaceae > Pseudotsuga > Pseudotsuga menziesii. The sequence continues at coordinate 249,586 of LPNX010496840.1, read as the reverse complement.
CGGAAAATCAAAACCCTAATTTTCACCTGAACCAGCTCTACAGGATTTCAACTCAAGTTTCAGATCCGACATCTTGAATCTGGTAAGATATAAAATATTTTGTATTTCCATTTAAGGTTCTCATGTAAGATGTCTCATCATACCAAGCTTGATGAAAATATTGAGGGAGCTGAAAACTTCTGAGCCTGGAAGTATAGAATCTCCTTGGTCCTAGAGGAAAATGAATTAGACTCCTACATTCATGAGGAGGTTCCAGTTCCAGAGGGAGATGAGGAAAAGGCCTTACATAAGAAGAATATGGTTATGGAAAAGAGGATCATTGCTGATTCTATTAAGGATCACCTTATCCCATAGGTGTCCTCTCTCAAGACACCCAAAGCTATGTTTGATGCCCTAACCAAATTGTTTGAAGGGAAGAACATCAATCGGAAGATGACCCTAAGAAACCAACTAAAGAATGTGAAGATTCAGAATGCAGAAAAAATCCAATATTACTTCACAAGAGTTTCTAAAATGAAAGAGAAACTAGAAGCAGTTGATGAAGAAGTGGAAAATGCAGAGATTGTGATGACTACTTTGAATGGCCTCCCTAGGTCATGGGATTCTTTCATCCAAGGAATCTATGCAAGAAATAAGTTAGTCAAGTTCAGCAAACTATGGGAAGAATGCTCTCAAGAAGAATCTCAGATATCAGCTCAAGAAGAGAAGATGGGAAGTGAAGATCAAGCTCTCACAGTACACTCCAAGACTCACTCCAAGTCAACAAGAAAGAAAACTCATCACTTCAAAGGTAAGCACTCTCACAAATATAATAATAGAAGAGAAGTATCTAGGATCATATGTTATACTTATGATGAAGCAGGACACTATGCAAGGAATTTTCCTAACAAACAGAAGATAATAAAGAAGAGCAACAAAAGAATACATCATGCTCATGCTGCAGAGGATGATGAACCATCCAGAAAGACATCCAGATATGAAAGCAAAGATTCTTCAAGCAAGGATGAATATGTTCTGATATCAGCTCTCACAGGTAACATTACTCATGGTAGTGATGATTGGCTTATAGACAGTGGGGCTTCCAAACATATGATTGGATTCAAGGAATCCTTTGTAAGACTATTAGAACATGAATCACCTCACAAGTTAAAGCTAGGAGATGACTACCAATATCCAATAAAAGGTAGTGGGGAATCTTCATATAAGTTAGACTCTGGAAAATCTCTAACAATGAAAGAAGTATTGTTTGTGCCAGGAATCAAGAAGAACCTTCTCTCCATATCAGCATTAGATGCAAAAGGAAAGCGGTTTGCATTCATAGATGGTCAATTCATCATGTGGCCAAAAGGAAAGACTATCGATGATGCGTTAGTAATTGGAGAACAAGAAGGAGGATTATACAAATTAAAGGGCCATCCAGAAAAAGCCTTGGTCCATGACACGGTAGAACCAAGTGAACTTTGGCATAGAAGGCTTGCACATGTGCATTACAGAGCACTACCTATTGCAAGCAAAGTTGTTGAAGGTCTTCCATAAATTCAAGAAAAACATGATGGGGTCTGCAAAGGATGTGAGAAAGGAAAGAATACAAAGAAGACATTTCCAAGCAGTGAAACCAAAGCAAAAGGAATCTTGAAAATCATCCACTCCAATGTATGCGGTCCTATGTCATCAAACTCTCTAAGCGGGTATGCATATTATGTTTCTTTTATTGATGATTTTTCTAGGAAGACATAGGTTTACTTCATGAAGAACAAAGATGAAGTATTCAGTAAGTTTAAAGAATTCAAAGCCTTGATAAAAAACCATACTGAAAAGAAGATCAAGACCATTCGATCAGATAATGGCGGAGAATTCACTTCAAATGAATTTAAAGAGCTATGCAAAGAATCAAGGATTAAGAGGGAGTTGTCCACTCCTTATAATCCACAACAGAATGGGATTACGGAATGAAAGAATAGAACCATCATGGAAGCTACAAGAGAAATGCTTCATGATCAAGATCTTCTTATGCATCTTTGGGATGAAGCTGCCAGAACAACAGTGTATGTACAGAATCATACTCCACATAGAGTACTCGAGAACAAGACTCCTGAAGAAGTCTTCTCCGGCAAGAAACCAGAAGTCAACCATCTCAGAATATTCGGTTGTCCTGTGTACATACACATTTCAAAAGAGAAGAGAACAAAATTAGATCCTTCAGGAAAGAAGGGCATATTTGTGGGATACTCTGAAAGCTCAATGGCTTACATAATATATTTCCTAGGTTATAAGAAGATTGACATTAGTAGGGATGTGACATTTGATGAAGACACAGCTTACAACAAATCCAGAAAGAGACCTGCTGAAGAACCTGAAGAAGCAGAAGCACCCAGAATTCATGATACAACCATGAATGAAGAAACTCGAGAAGAAGATCAAGAATTTGAAGAACCACAAAGACCTGTAGATCCACCTCTGGAGAAGAATCCTCATAAGAGGAAACCTTCTTGGGTACAAGAACTTATCCAAGGTGCGGAAAGATATGGGGCTCCAGAAGAGAATCATAGAGAAAGAAAGAGGACCAGATCCAATTCTGAGTATGTAGCTTTACTATGTGATTTCATTGATAAAGATCCTTCCAGTTATGAAGAAGCAGCAGAACAGAAAGAATGGAAGGATGCTATGATCGAAGAGTACCAATCGATCATGAAGAATGATGTTTGGGATGTTGTCCCAAGACTAGATGGGAAGTCAATTGTAACTTCCAAATGGATCTACAAGATCAAACATGCTACAGATGGTAGCATTGAAAAGTATAAGGCAAGATTTGTAGCTCGAGGTTTCTCTCAGAAAGAGGAAATAGACTATGAAGAGACCTTTGCACCTGTAGCCAGATACACTTCCATCAGATCAGTGCTTGCTCTGGCTGCAATGATGAAATGGAAGATACACCAAATGGATGTCAAGACTGCCTTCTTGAATGGTGTAGTGGAAGAGGAAGTGTATGTAGAACAACCACTCGGTTTTGAGACACATGATAGAGAGTCTCATGTATGCATATTGAAGAAAGCCCTGTACGGTTTGAAACAGGCACCCAGGACTTGGTACGGAAAAATTGACAGCTTTCTATCCAGTTTGGGCTTTACCAAGAGTAAAGCAGATTCCAACCTTTACTATAAAGTTGAATATGGCAACCCAGTGATGCTTCTACTATATGTAGATGATCTATTTGTGACAGGTATGGATGGGTTGATTACTGATACAAAGAGAAAGCTTGCTACCGAGTTCGAGATGAAGGACTTGGGTATGATGCATTACTTTCTAGGTATGGAGGTGTGGCAGAATGTGGATAGAATATTCCTTGGACAAGGGAATTATGCAATAGAGATCCTGAAGAGGTTTGGGATGATGGACTGCAAGATTATGGCCACACCTATGGCATCGAACCTGAAGCTATTAAGTGATGCTTCTTCAGAGATGGTTGATGCTACGATGTATCGTCAGATGATTGGGTCATTGATGTACTTGACGAACACAAGACCAAACATTTGCTTTGCTGTGAACACCTTGAGCCAGTTCTTAATAGATCCGAGAAATGTTCACTTGATTGCTGTAAAGCATATTCTAAGGTACTTGAGGGGTACAATTGATTATGGGCTCAGGTATGATGCGAATCAAAATATTAACCTGGAGGGTTATGTTGATTCAGATTGGGCAGGCAGTGCCATCGATAGGAAGAGCACTTTGGGATGTTGCTTCAGTATGGGATCAAGTGTGATCTCTTGGTTTAGCAAGAAGCAATCCTATGTGGCACTGAGTAGAGCTCAAGAAAAGTATGTCGCAACTTGTTCAGCTAGTTGTGAGGCAGTATGGATGTAGAAGCTACTGTTCGATATATTTGATCTCCAGTTGGATGCTACTTGTATACATTGTGACAATCAAAGTTGCGTGAAGTTGTCAGAGAATCCAGTGTTCCATGACAAGTCAAAGCACATCGAGATCAAGTATCACTATATCAGGGATATGGTGCAAAGAGGAGCAGTGAAGCTACAGTATGTTGCGACGGAGGAACAGATAGCTGATGTATTGACAAAGCCATTGGCCAAAGTGAAGTTTGAGTACTTCAGGGAGAAGCTTGGTGTTCTCCAGATCGAGGTTTCCTCCAAGGGAAAGTGATGAGTCCCAAAGCCATTCTGACGAGAAAGTTAGATGTAAGGGCTGAACCATTCTGTCATGGTGAGAGGATTCAGTTCCTTCCATGTTAGATATGAGTGCTAAAGATCCCAAATCCATTCTGATGAGTAGGTCAGATGTAAGGGCTGAGCCATTCTGTCATGGTGAGAGGATTCAGTTCCTTCCATGTCAGATATGAGTGCTGGCCATTTTTTCGAGTAGGATGGATGTAAGGGAAACTGTCACTCTCCAGGAGAGTGGAGGCACCTGGTCTATTACCAGGTAGCTCAATCTGGGACTAGGGGCCATTATGACGAGGGTGTAGGATTCAGTTCCTACCAGGTCAAATGTGAGTGCATGCCCTTCTAACGAGGGTGTAGGATTTGGCTCCTACCAGGTCAGATGTAAGTGCAGAAATGTTCTATCACTGTGAGCAGAATGTGATTCCAGCCTAGATGAAAGTATGGAAATCTTTCATCACTGTGAGTAGGATGTGCTCCCACCTGGATAGAAGTCTTCCATCATTGTGAGTAGGATGCGATTCCAGCCTAGATGAAAGTATGGAAATATTTCATCACTATGAGTAGGATGTGTTCTCGCCTAGATGGAAGTATGCCTTTCTGACGAGTAGGTCAGATATAAGTGTTGAAGCCTTTTCATAGATGATAGTGATGTCTTGTCATGCTGGTGAATGTGAGTGTTGAGCCTTTCTGATGTGATTGTATATTTCTACATGATTAGATGTGAGTTCTAGGCATGCCTTTCTGACAAGTAGGTTAGATGTAAGTGCTGGAAGAAGATCTATATGATGGCTAGGCCTACAACCAGCATGAAAGAAGGCTGGCTCTGTAGAACTTCATATGATGAGATAGTACACACATGATGATGACCAGGTGAGATCTAGATCGAGCTATGATCCAGATCCAATTATGATGGCTCTGAGAGATCTAGATCGAGCGATGATCCAGATCTAGCAGTGATGATCCAGATCGAGAGATGATCCAGATCGAGTGATGATCCAGATCCAGTCCAGTGATGATGATCTAGATCGAGAGATGATCCAGATCCAATGATGATGACCCATGATGATCCAGATCAAGAGATGATCCAGAGGATACAGATGACTTGAAGATGAAGATGACTTGAAGACTCAGAAGACTCGAGATGCAGATGATGAGATGATCTAGTTGATACAGAGAAGAAGACCAGTGCTGAAAATTGTGTTGAAAGAATACCTTCCTAGTTAAGACGTAGTGTTGATGTATTTGTAACTTGGAATGTATTCATCTATGTATCTTATGTATTGTAACCCGATGTTTATTTTGGGATGTATCTATTATGTATTTGAGTCATGTTGTCATGCCCCGATGTTTCGATTGGGAGAATCAATAATGTAAACAAGTCATGTCAAGTCATAGTGGGTAACCCTCCGATTGTGTAAGGGTTAAAGTCCCCGTAGTTCCAGGGCACTAGGGTTATTAGACTCTCCATGTAGAGGTCGGCCCTAGTAGGGTTTTAGTCATGCTGGGATTAGTATAAATAGAGATCTGGGATCTCTATTTAACACACATCACTCACACACTCAAGTGTAGCGCATAGTTGAGGAAGGAAAGACACTGGGGCTAGACAAGAAGAAGACTACTGCTGTCGGGAGTGCATCTTACTATTTTTGGGTCTTACATCTTGTGTTAATTCTATCTCTGAGGAAGTTGCGGAGTTTTCTCCATTTATGGTTTCCCCGATCAAAAACACTGTGTTCATTGTCTCTTGTGTTTGATTGCTATACTTGTTATTCTCTGAGTAAAGATCCTAACATAATGCTAGCTTAATGTTGAAAAACTAACATACTTGACCATTATCTTGTGGATAATAGGACATAGAGTTTTCATGGCGAAAACCTAGCTTGGCACTCAGTTCCTCCATCATCTGATTACAGAAATGGATTCCGTGATCAGTAACGATGGACTGTGGAACTCCAAATCTAGCTATGATATGATTGAACAAGAAGAGAGTGGCAGTATTACCATTTTTTGCGTATGTAGGCATGGCCTCATCCCATTTTGTGAAATAATCAATGGCTATGATGATGTAACCATGCCCCCCGACTGAGGTAGGATTACAATGCATGAAGTCAATCTCCCATTTGGAAAATGGTCCAATGGCAATGACGGGGTGTAGCGGAGCAGGATGGGTGCGCCTTTTAGGATAAAAGTGTTGACAAGGTGGGAATTTCTTAACAGCTTGATGATAGTCTTTGGAGACAGAAGGCCAAAAATAGCCAGCGTGGAGGATTTTATGGGCTGTATCCATCCCAGATAAATGATCGCCACATGCTCCAGAGTGGAAATAATTCAACACATGTTCAGCCTCCTCATGAGTGAGGCATCACCGGAGAATAGAGTCAATCCCATGTCTATACAAGGTATCATTTAGGATGAGATAGTATTTTGAGTGGTGATGGATACGGTGGCGTTCATCGCGAGATAAATGCAATTGAAATCGTTGTGTTTGGAGATAAATAAGAAAATCTCCATACCAAGGATCAGTAGTGCTAATCAGGAACAGGAATTCATCCAGAAATGAATCACTAGTCTCAGATTCCGTCGAAGCATAGGGAAGATCACACATAAGCTTGAAAAAGACCAAGGATTTCTTTGATTTGGCCTTGGCAAATTCTAGATCAAACTCCTGAAGTATAACTATCCAATGGGAGTACTTGCCCCCAAGTACCTAACAAGTCAGGATGTAATACATCGGGTTCTGTTCTACCAATACGGTGATAGTACGGAGCAGAATGTAGTGATGAAACTTTTGTACAGCAATGACCATGACCAATGCTAACTTTTCCACATGTGAATAGTGAGTTTCAAAATCCATGAGATTCTTACTAAATCACGTGCTCCTGACCATGAAGATTTTCCTGCACCAAAACCATGGCGATGGTAGTAGCGGAGGCAGCAATATACAAGAGAGATTCCTTTGAATAATCTGGGGGGTGTATCATGGGTGAATGAGTCAGAGCATGCTTAAGATTATCAAAGGTGCATTAGGCCTGGTCATCCCAGAAAAAAGGAGTGTTATTCTTGAGGAGACACATATAACTGTGTGTTTTCTCTGCGAAATTGCACACAAAACGGCAGAGAAAGTTTGCCTTCCCTTGCAAACTTTGGAGTTCAAGGAGATTAGTTGGGGCTGGTAGATCTAAAATAGCGGAAATCTTCAAAGGGTCGATCCAGATGCCATCTTTGGATACCACAAAGCCTAGAAAACGTTTCGTTTCAACGTCAAAAACACATTTATGCGGATTGAGCCATATATTATAATGACGGCATCTCAGGAATATGTCTCTAAGATGGCCAGTATGGTCCTCCCGTCGCTTTGAATGAGCAGGGAGGTCATCAAGGTACGTTTCAACAATATGTTTAATATCGTGAAATGCATAGGACATCGTGCGCTGGAAAGTGGATCTAGCATTTTTCAAGTCAAAAGGTAACTTCTTATATGCAAGGGTTCCCCATGGGCAAATGAATGTCATCTTATGCTGATCATCTGGTAATATCTCAATCTGATTATAGCTAGAGAAGCCATCCATGAATGAAAAGATGACACTTCCAGCACAGTTGTTGATAATCTGATTGATGTGTGGAGTAGGAAAGTTGTCCTTGGGACAAGATTTATTCAAATCCCTAAAATCGATGAAGACTCTAATGGTTCCCTACTTTTTATTGACAAGGACAACGTTCGATACCCATTCCATCAGGGGTACAGGATAAATAAACCCAGCTTTGAGGAGTTTCTCAATTTTAGCTTTAAGCGGCTGCGGCCTTCCAAGGATGGACTTGCCTTAGTTTTTGCCTAACATGTTTTGCCGTGGGATAGGTTTTAATCTCATGGACCACGATGGATGGGTCAATCCCCAGCATCTATTCATAGGACCAAGTAAAAATATCATGAAATTCCTTAAAAAGTGCCTTATATGCTTCAGATTCATCTTCCTAGCAGTTCTACCCAACATGAACATGATCGATAGTATCAAGCTTGGCTGATATGTCAATCGGGTTCATCTGAGTAATGTTGCAAAAGTTTCCTTCAGAATCTGTATCTTGCAATAATATAGGACATTGGGGTACATTGACAATATCACTAGGAAACAAGGATGCAAAATCATGGCTAACTGAACTAGTGTTGGGGAGGAACATGGATCTATGATGGTGATCCTCCCAAATGGGCTCATTCGTATTCACGATATCCATAATGGACTCATCAGAAGGAAAAGTTTTAGAGAGATAATATAGAATAGGAAGAGAAGGTTCTAACCAGTATGGTAAATGGTAAGGATCCGAAGCCACTAGATGAGGGTCATCAATGTGATCATCAGAAAAGGTTTGAATGGTCTCATACATAGCTTCATGTGGAATCAATGAGATGGACTCAACAACATCTTTACCCTTAGGCTCATAATGAAATGAGGTGATCATATGGACTGTCGCGGTATCCATGCTACAAGGAGTGGATGGAAAAATCCCCATAAGGGATGAATCCTTCAACATGCCTACCCCAATCAACTGGTAAGGAGGAGGGGACTAGCCTAACATGGGCATGTTATTAGTCATGGAGGTAGTAACATCTGGCATACAGAAATCAAGCTGGTCAGTAGTAACAATTCTCCCTAGATGCAGAAATTGGACTCTTCGAAATACTATTGAGGCAACAGCAGTCATGGCATAGAACCAATTTCTTCCTAGAAGGAGGTTGTAATCTAAAGGGGCATCTACCACTTCTACTTGAATGGAAATGGTTTTGCCCCCCAGCTTGACCGCTAGGGTTGATATGAGGCCATGGAGTTGGAAACCCTATCCATCAAAGGCCTTGAGGGTCGTAGGTGATGTTACAAGCTCAAGAGAGCCGAGGGCCTTCCAACAAGTCAGAGACAAAACCGAGGTCGAAGCTCCTTCATCTAGTACTGTTCAAAAAACTTTCTTTCCCACTACTTTCATAATGATCTGAAAAGCAAGTTTATGTGATAATCTAGGCTTATAGTTCTTAACATTGAAATGAATCAAGTTAGTATTATCTAGGTCTAAAGCTCCTAGTGCTGTCAACAAGTTTTTGCGCTGTGTAGGGAAACTTTGGAGTACCTCTAGCGTAGACATCGAGCAAGGTGCCTGAGCGAGATCTTCAACCACATTATAAAATTAAGTAGCTCGGGAATTGGGATTAAAGATAGCCTTCCAAAGAGTACTCTTAGGTGGGCACAAAATCATTTCGAGAGTAGGCTTCTCGATAGATAAGGGGACAGTAGACGAGGATTTTGGAGAACTAGTAGAGGGAGCTTTCCCTGAAGAAGAATGATTTTCTTTCTTATCTGCGGGTTTGTCATAATTCTGACTTCAAGTTTGTAGATTGATGGTATCTGAGGACATCATATGAATTTCCTCTGACGAACTAGAGTTACCCTGATTAGACATGTGGTCTATCAGTTATTGTTGGGAGGGAAAAGGATCCGTAAGTACTGCAGGTGTGGGATTGGACTTCAGAAACTGGGAGATTTCATCCCGACGAGGACACTCCTTTGAAAAATGGTCACCACCACATAGCAGACAGGGATATTTTTCCTTCCTTTTCCCTTTATCATTATCACTGTTGGTTGGTCTTGGAGTCTCCTGTTGGTTTCCAGGTTTTTTATTTCTATTTTACCCTTCTTTTTATTATTACCTAAGGTTTGAGTACTTTTAATAGAGTTGACCTCGGCGGAAAACTTAGGATTCGAAGGCATAGGGGTGGCAGTTTGGGTTTTCTTGGTAGGTTTCACTACTGACAGGGACTAGATTGAGCCAACAATCCCATCAATACGTACTTCTGCTATTGGCTTGGTGGGATCTGTGCTAGGGCGAGGAGCTTGAGGAATCAGGTCATAAAGAGTTCCAAACTGGGAATAGACCAAGTCTAGGTACTGAGCCTGACTGATAGACTGCTCTTTGGTAATGACACCTCCCATAGCCACATCTCAGGAAATAGGAGGCAACAAGGATTTGGTAAACCAATCAACTAGTAACTGATCTGGAATAGGGGCCTTAATAAGCCTTCTCCGCCTTCTCCACTCATGGATATGATCAGAAATGTGGGTGGATGTGTTCTGTCACAGATAGGTTAAAAGATCAGTGCCCATTTCATAATGAATAGGGAGATGAAAGTGTGTAAGGAACATGATTTCCAATGAGCCAAAATCCATGAACGAATGTTGTGGGAGTTCAATGGACCACTTCGCAGCTGTACCGGTCAAATTTCATTGAATGAGTCATAACTGAACAGAGTCATCCATGAGGGAGTTTGAAGAACACCACAAATGGAATGTCATAAAATGGTTCTTTGGATCATCTCCCTACTTCCCATCAAATTTTGGGATATCCGATGGTAACTTTACCGGAATGGGAGGCCACAAGGGATTGTGTCAAATGGGTTCATTAATCAACTTGGACAAGTTAGGAAAGTACAAAGTTTCTAGGAAAGGTAACTGTTGGTTGGGTTGCACATACTGGTAATATTTATATGGCATATAATTACCAGTAGGACCATAGGTTGACTGAAAAATAGGTTGTTGTGACGAATAACTAACGGAAAATCTTCCCGTAGGGGGTTGATTTCTAGGATCAGGACCACTAGGACCGCTAGGGAATCTAGGAGGAGGACCACTAGGGTACTGGTACTACCAATACTACTAGGAGGTGGACCACCAGACCCTCCAGATCCCCCAGGAGGTAAACCTCTAGAGCCTCCGAAACCACTAGGTAGAGGGCCACCAGACCCTCCAGAGCCATAACTAGGAAAGTCGCTAGGCCCCCCAGGACCAATAGGACCACTAGGACCAAAAGGAGGAAAGTTTCTAGATCCTCCAGGACAATTAGGCCCCCCAGGGGGAGGACCTCCAGGAGGCGGTTCTCCACCACCTCCCACAGTATGTATAGGTATCCCCCCCATAGCCGGCATGTAACACCAGTTGGGTTGCCCCCATGGCGTAAAAGTGTTACTAAGGTATGGAATTATAGAATAAGGCATTCCTGTAGGATTGGGTGGATGATTACCTATAGGTATTTGATAACCATACCTCCAAAAGATTGAACAGTTACAGGTTGTGCCCCCAAGGGCTAACCTGAACTAGATGGGGGATTTACCGCAGCAGTATGGGTGGGAGGTACATGAACTATATATGGTTCTATGTTAGAGCTCTGCCCTTGACTAGGTACAATTCCAGTGCCAGATAATGTAGATCATGTCGGGGGTTGCCCCCCTGCACTAGAAGGTACTAACGAAACGGGAATTGAAGGTTGGGCCCCAGGTGTAGAAGACCTCGAAGGATTAGGAATAGACATAACATGAGAGGTGATAGGGGTGTTAATTTGACCTAGGTTTTGTGGTGTTACTACATGATCTATAATCGGTTCAATGGGTCTCATAGAATCGGGAAGTGAACAATATCCCACAGGAACAGATGTGGAACGTGATGGTGTTGGGCCTAATATTTCATCTATTTGCTTATCAATCTCTTGTGCACAGAGAATGGCAGCACGGTATTGCCTACATTATTCTTCATCTTCAGAAGAGTTTAAATGGGTTCCAAATGAGGCAATGGCCTGTCCTATAGAGGTATCCCAAAATGGAGCATTGGTACCAAAATCTAGACGGGTTGTATTATCAACGTGACCTTCCGTGGGAGAATGGAACGAGGTATTTCCCCGAGCAGGCTGTTGGACCAAGGGAGGCGAGTGTGAAGAATATGGTACTCCACTTTCTGCCACCACATTATCTCCCACTTGAGGGGTGGCAGCAGCTCCTTGGTCAATAGCTTCCATTGGATTTTCTCCTGAACCAGGAGTAAAATCAGGTGGAAAGCCCCGTACTCTTCTAAACTGTATTAACCCAACTAGTTTGTATAGTTCCTATCTAACCTAGGGTCTAAAAATCTAGAAAACACACCAAAAAATTTCCCTACACAAGCTATCGGTCAAAACAAGCACACTTAAAATGATAGGAGGGGTTCAAAAGTCAGGTCTCTCACCAGGATTGTCAAGAAGGTGCCACTCATGATATACCTCGAGGGTACATGTGTAGTAATCTCCCCAAATGATTTTTTTGGTGTATGGCTCTAACCAAGATAGCCAAAGGGATTTTCTCATATAGATAGGGTATCCTAGTGGGGTCTCCCGATATACTCAAGGTACGTGGGAGCTCGAATCGGTAGTAGTGTTGTCTAATGCATAACCGTACACAAGGGGCCTTCCAATATACAATCGAGTACGTGAAGTACCTTTTTATATAACTCAAGGGTACGTGAAAGACCGTTCGATATACCGACGGTACGTGGGAGAACCGCGCGAGTCCCGGGATGTAATGCAGACAAATAACGACAGCTCCTACGCTTAACAACGCCTGAACACTTCTCTAACCTATCACTCCAGTTGCTACATAAATTTTAACCTATAACTACCGTTAATTTTAAAGTGTACGGTTAGGTGAATGCATGATGTTTTGACAGAAAAGTAAAACCATGCAATATGCTAATGCAAAATATTTCACTTTACCGTTCAGTATGCCTACTTACAGGAGGGAAAGAGAGTATTTTCTTTTTGTTTCAAAACCAAAAATATTTCCAAACAACAGTCATGAACATAAAATCAAATACAAACAATACTTTTCCAAACTGATTTCTCTTTTTTGAAAGCAATGATAAGGGGAAGAATCTCTTTTCCTAAAAGAAAAAACAAAAAGCACACTATATGCAAATTGTTAGAATTTCATCATTAAGCTATCAATACATTAGGATCTTTAACTAAGAGAATAACAAGTACAGCAATCAAACACAAGAGACAATGAACACAGTGTTTATCCTCGGGGAAACCATAAATGGTGAAAACCTCGCAACTTCCTCAGAGATAGAATCCGTACCAAAAGTAGAACCCAAAATAGTAAGTGATCTCCCAACAGCAGTAACATTCTTTCTATCTAGCCCCAGTGTCTTCTCTTTCCTCAACTATGATCTACACTTGAGTGTGTATAAGATGTGTGCTAAATAGAGAGTCTAGATCTCTATTTATACTATTCCTGACATGACTAAAACCCTACTAGGGCTGACCTCTCTAGGAGAGTCGTATAACCTTAATGCCCCGAAACTGTGGGGACTTTAATCCTTAGACAATAGGAGGGTTACCCACAATGACTTGACATGACTTGTTTACATTATAGATCTTCCTGATAGGAACATCAGGACATGACATGACTCAAGTACATCCTAGAATAAACATCGGGTTACAATATATAAGAAATAGAAGTGAAATACATTCTGAAGTTATGTATACATCAACACAAATGCACTCTATTTTTTTCAATTTTCTCAAAACATAAACAAATCTAACTTAAAACTACCATATTTTTATTTTGATCGAGATAGTTCTAAATGCATAAGAGATGAAAGAACATAAAGAGCCTCAAATATTGAGAATCCAATCAGAGAACTAATGTCCAACACTCAATGATGATACCCTAGTCTCATTCAAAAAAATTCTTTTTTAAAGGAAGAAAAAGAAGTTTACTATGCAAACAAGAAATGAAACCTAGAAGCTAATCTAGTGATCTTTTTTTAGTCTATATAATAGAAACAAAAAGAGATATTACTAACACCCTTTCATAAACACAACCAACAAGCATAGAAGCGGATGAACAATAAAAAAGCATAACCTATCTCTCGAATTTTTGAATCAAACCAATCTTAAGCCATAATATTTCAAGCTACAAGCATCAGATTCTATCACACAAGTCTGATAGTGTAGAACTGAAAGCAACACAACTCAAATTTTTACAAAAAAAAAAAGAGAAAAAAGGGTCTTCGAATGATGCCTACCTGGCACCGCGCTTCTCTGTTGTTGACAGGGCAGTTCTATCCTAGCACCGCTTCTCACCAACTGGATACAGGTGGTGGCACTGCATACTGCCCACTCTGTTCAGGTGGTGGCACCACTCCTCGTACATTGCATAGGCGTGGTTCCCTGTAGAAGACCAAAACACAAAGAGAACAATAAATGTAGTTAGAAAAAGACTAGATCAAGGTGAAAACTTCTAGATTGAGTATGGAAACAGAGCATAAAAGGTCGAAATGAATCATATCTGAACAGATCTGGAAGTTTCAAACCCAAATAGATTAAGTTAGAAAGTAGATCTGACTAAAGAGAGTTGGAGAAGGAGCCTAGATTCGGACAAGAATTGTAGAACTGAGGAAGATCAGAACAACTGATGCATATATCTATTCCCCAGCGGATTCACCAGATTTGTTAGCTGGAATATTTCACCTTCTACGGACAGTAAGGTGTTCCACTGGTCTGAATGGTTCAGATCTAGAACAAATGAAGGACAGAGGTTGAAGACCCTCCCTGGACACCGTAGATACCTAGAATGTGATGTTTCGATAGTAAACCTGTGTACCTACAACAAGCTTAAACACGCAAACACATTGAAACTGCCAAAATATAATCTACTAATCCATGTTAGTGACCAAGGAATCTAACAACATACATGCGAAATCAAACAACAACAATATATGTGGGACAGAAATCAACTTGCATTAATATAAAAATATGAAGAAATTTACAACCAAGCCTTATTGTTGACATGCATCTCCATGAAACCAAGCATTCTCATCCCCATAAGATCTGACTCTAGCTCTCTATGCTATCCAATGGTATTGGGCCAAGTGATCAATCCAACAGCATAAAAATACCTTAAGAGTTCTCCCCCTAAACCATGGATATGAGCTTGTATTTATAAGGCTGAATGGATAGGGATGGTTGAGAGATTAGTGGATGAAGTGGCCTCTAGGATCCTAGGATGAGGGATCTCGAGCTCAGCTGACCCACAATGATAGGGATAAGGGAGTACATGAGGATTATCATCTAGAAGCCTGGAGAAACTTCTCTTTTTCCCTTTTTACCTAGGGTACCATGTTTCTCCTTCAATGACAGAGCAGTTCTGGTAAAAAATGCTTATGGACTAAGGGCCATAAGCGGTGGCACCGCTTGTGGACAAATAGGGATAGGTGGTGCGAACAAGGTACCACTCCTGGACAAAGGGGCAAGCACGGTGTTGGGAATTTTCATGGAATATTGACAGGTAGCATGAGTTTCCACTCCAAGAGCGGGGATTCAAGGCAAGTAGGTATGTCAAAAGTCTCATTAGAGGAATTTTGGGGTCCAAAATGGGCCTCCTAAGGAAAATAATAAAATAATAGTTAAAATAATAAAATAATATTGATTAATTTTGGAGGAAGAAAGAAAAAAACTACATTTTGTGTTCGTATTTTCGACATATCTCCCTGTGTTTTTACTCAAATTTCGATCGGGAGAGATCGTTGGATGCGGAATTTGATTCCGCATCCAACGAGTACCCACACTAAATACTTTTGACGAACTCCGCTACCCCAAAAACAATAAATACCTGAAAAAAATGTGATGATGATGTCATCATCACGTTTTTCAGGTATTTATTGTTTTTGGGGTAGAAGGTTCCATCAAAAGTATGCAGTGTGGGTACTCGTTGGATGCGGAATCAAATTCCGCATCCAACGAGCTCTCCCGATCGAAATTTGAGTAAAAACACAATGAGATATGTCGAAAATACAAACAAAAAAAGTAGTTTTTTTGAATGACAAATATGTCAATTCAACCATTATGGTTGACTTAGTTTATTGAAATTCTATTGGTTCTTGAATTCCAACTCACAAAAACTTATTTTGGCACGTTTTCTTATAAGGCCCATTTTAGACCCCAAATTTCCTCTAATGTATCACATGATGGTGACAATATTTTAGTATAACAGGCAACATCCTCAAACCACTTCCAACTGTTGCAGGTGGAAAATTCCCTATATTTGTGGTCATGACTCCCCAAGAAAGTGGAATCAGAGCAGGTGGCTCAATTAATGAAAACTGACCCAAAAGACCTAGGCATCTCTATAAAATTTCCCATTGAAGAGAGTTGAGGTTGCTCATTCTAGAGAAGTGATCATTCAGGGCGAATGAATTTACTTCATAGAAATTCAATGGAGTGGAATCTGGAAAGTGTTTGAGGGGATAACTGCTGAGATTGATCTAGTTGCAGCTTTTAAGCTGAAGATCATACTGCTGAGAGCAGATTGTTTTACTAAGGTATTGAACTAGTCAGGTGACAGAGGATTCTACAGTTGCATTCTCCACCCACTCCTCAGCCAAGAAGACCAAGAACAGGCTCAAGGGTCCTAAGGAAGTATTTTTTGAGCGCTCTCTAGGAGATTGGTTGGGAGGAATGGCCTCCTCAAGATGTTGTCATCTTGTCCTCAACAGGTTCTATGTTATTATATTTTACTGTCTTAGTTAAATCAATCTTAGTTTATCTGCTATATGAATGTTAAAAGTTCAGAGTTTGTGAAATATTATATTTAGTATTCTTATTATATTGTTATAGAAATGAAAATGGTTTAGAGGATAATGAAATAGAAAGAAATTAAATTTCTAAGCTGTGTTTTTCCACACCTGGAAACCAGTTCGTACTCTAGCACAGTTAGAATGCTTTAAATAAATGAAATAATCCTTAAGAGAATGGAAATAGTGGATATGATTTTGTATATGTAGGAAAACAAAGTAAATTTTATTTCAATGTTTACAATGCAATGAAAAAGCAGTGTTATGTTTGTTTATATTTTACTATTTTTACTTAGTTTAACTAAATGAAAATGCAGGTAAAAAAATAGTAAATTACACTAGCATTACAGTAATAGTATACTGATAGGAAATAAAATTTTATAGGAGATAATAACTAATCTTCAAGAAAGTATATAAACAAGTTAATAACTGAACAGTTTCTTCTTTTAAAAATATTAATTTAATCTTAACTATTATTTAATAAAAACCAGATTAGGGTTTTGTTTATAAACCTTTATTTATCTAAAATAAACAAAGTTCTAGAGTTAACATTTTCTTCTCTACAGAGCTCCAAATAACTATAAATTACAGAGTAGTAAATAAAAATAAATGTATTTATAAATAATAATAATAATAATAACTAAGAATTATATATATTTGTGCATTTTAAAAATTAAAAACCAGACAGGTTTATACCTATGAAAACCTAAGGGTCGAAACCCCTTAGACTAATCTATTTCAAATACAAATTAACCTGTAATAAGTTATAACCAGATACATTGTTAACTATGTAACAAACTTAACAAGAAGGCTACAATCCATGCATTAGACTGCCCACAGTCTTTTTCTGAAAGTAAACATCTTTTATAAATCTTTTAAATAGTAAAATAAACACATTATTTATAGGTTAATGAAACCATAGCAAAACGAGACAGAGCTTAAATCTTAACGAATCCTTTAAAAAAAAAAACCAACCGCGTTACATTATCAAGCCATAAGGCTAAGTCTTAACAAACAAAAAAAATACATATCACGGCTCAAGAGCCAATATTAACCAGCATAAACAACAAGGGTTTTTAAGTAAAACTAGAGTAACAACATACTAAAACATTTTAACCAATGAATAAATTGAAACCAGGCTTCCAAGCACTATAATTTTTCCTTCCAACAACCCTCAACGTAAGCAGGGAAAACCCACATCGAAACCAGGGCTTACTGGGTGGAAGCCACAAGTTAAATGAAGATGGAGAATGTATTTCTCATCCACTAAAGGTTGGAGCCATCATAGGTTCTTGTAAAGAGAATGATACTGAGTGTTAGAACAATACTCGGCTTCTAAGCA
The DNA here is from genome assembly GCA_001517045.1 of Pseudotsuga menziesii. Classification (NCBI taxonomy): domain Eukaryota; kingdom Viridiplantae; phylum Streptophyta; class Pinopsida; order Pinales; family Pinaceae; genus Pseudotsuga; species Pseudotsuga menziesii. The sequence goes on along the minus strand of LPNX010496840.1, from coordinate 231,647 downwards.
TAAACCCTAACTACAATATAACTTAACAAAAGAGATTTCATAATAAAGATTTGAAATTGTCTTTACCTGCCAATAAGAAGAGAAATCGAGCAGTGAAGGAGCTTTCACCAATTTAAGCGAAATACACAGAGGAGCATTCAAACCCCTACGCCGACCCTAGAGTGGAGGCAGATTAAAACCAACTTAAAACTACACAAAGTTGTGGTGAGGAACTTTCAGACAGATTTAAAAACCTTGTCAGGCTTTGAGCCAAACATTCAAGAAAAAACCACTTGGACAGTAAAGCTTACACCCAAGAATATTCGAGACCATAAGACTAGGTATTGAGACCACACAGTATCAAACACAAGCTACGGAGCAAGCAAAGCGAAGGAACAACCTCACATGTCCCCCAGGGAAACTACACAGAGCAGCCCGCAGGCCGAAAGGTTAGCAGAATTATATACAATCAACAGGTTGATAAATTTTCATGACTAGTAAAGAAGAGACAAAGTAGAAATATGTAATCTATTGGTAATCCTTATCCTTGAGAATTATAGGAGTACATTCATGCATAAAAGACAGTATATTTGAGCATTTAACATAACATTAGCAGTATGAGCATGTTAAAATAAAAGTGATTGTATGACGAAGAACTTGAGCTCTAGGCTCACAGTAAGGATTTATTTGTTTAGCTAAGTATGTGAAGGATAACAATCTTTATGGCTAAACTTTGAATACTGTCTCAGAACCAAAACTATGAAAGAAAAATACTTTACCTCATCAGAGCCTTGCTTTTTAATAATCAGTTTATTTACTAGCATATTAACATGCAACATAAGTACTTCTTGCTATCTTACAAATTAAACTCCTACTTGATCATTCGTTACCTGTTGAACCTGTAAGAACCAGTAGTCCATCTGCATTAGCATAATGCTAAGCCCGAGTTTTCAAAGATAGTTTTTCACCTACTTGTCAAAAGTAAAATTGTTAGTAAAGCTAAAGCAATCTAGATGCAAGTCATTCTTATATAACTTATGAAAATTAAAGTTGGATTAGTTATTGTATTTGGAAACTAATTAATACCAAATTGTTAAACTGTTCCATTTTCCGCTAACCGCTAGCAGTTAGTGAACTATGTATTTCAGTTATTTTATGTTACCTCAAAAATTTTAAATTTTTATGAAATTTTGGGGTTATGACAGAACCAATGAAATACAATATATGAAATATGCAAGTCAATACATTACGAAGTTACAAATACATAAACACCTTCTTAAGTGCGTTCTCCAATATCTTGTTGAATGCTTCGACTGTTCCATTTTCTTGTGGGTGATATGGAGTACTTATTTTATGTTGTACCTAGAATTCCTCAGTCATCACTCTGATTGTCTAATTGATGAAAAGATTGCCTTGATTGGTCATCAATATCTTTGGACATCTAAATTGAGTGACCACACTTTTGAAAAGAAACCTTGTTGTTGTGGTAGCCATGCAATCCTTTACCGGTGTTGCCTCGACCCATATTGTCAGGCAATCAATCGCAGTGATGATGTATCTTGCCCCTGTTATTTTTCCAAGAGGATTGATAGGTCCTACAAAATATACTTCCCACTTGTTGAATGGTAGTAATGTCACTTGAGGTATCAATGGCATCTCATCCATGTGCGATGGTTTCTACACTCTCTAACATACATCGTAGCTTCTAGCATAATCTGATGCATCTCCATACAGTGTTGGACACCATAATCTGGCTTTGAGTATCTTCCTGGAGGTTGCACGTCCTCCATAATGTCCTCTTGTGATGCCAACATGAAACTCTACCAACACTCTTTCCTATTCATGTAGAAGGACATATCAACAAAGAATTTCATCTGACCCCATGTTGTATAGTTGTCCTGCAATTAGTTGAAAATCAGCAACTCTAACAACTAATTGTTTCTTCTGAATGGTGGTGAACTCCTCAGGGGATTTCCCTATTGCAAAAAATTGAATAATTTGTTATTAATGGTCGTCAACCATTATGACTCTATACACTTGTGCATTAGGTAATATTTCCTCGATGCTTTCTGGTTCTTCACCTGATTCTATCCGCAATAGGTGATCTAGCCCTGCATTCAAATGTCTAGGATTCACAATGATTTCGAAGTCGAATTCTTGAAACAATATCAACCACAAAAATATATTCCCCCCAAAAATAGTATTATTGACTAATTATTTCAATGATGAGTAGTCGGTAAACATCTTGAAGTTCCCTCCTAATATATAGTGGAAGAATTTTTGTAACACAGTACCATTGCTAACCCTTCTCTTTCTGTCATCGTATAATTTTTCTCCACCGTGGACAAGTTCCGAATTGCAAGGGAGATTAGGTGGTCGATTGATCCTTCTCTTGGTTTCACTAATACCACTCCCAGTCATACTGACAAAGCATCGAAATGGACATGGAACTCCTTCATTCAATCTGGAAAAACTAATATCGATGTTGCGACCATTTTTCGCTTCAGTATGTCAAGACTCTTCTGGCACTCATCGTTCCATTCAAACTTCGCATATTTTTTTAGTAACTTCTTAATTGGCACCGTGATTGCTGCATCCCTTATAAACGTTTTGTAGTATTGTGTTTATCCTAGTATGGCCCTCAGGTTCTTTACTGTCATTGGTGCTGGTAGGTCGATAATAATCACAATCTTGTTTGGGTCGACCAACATGCCTTCCTTGCATACAATGCTTCCTAGTAGGATTCCAAATGGTGCACAAAAGATACATTTCTTTATATTCAATAAAACATGATGTTGCAGAAATATTTCCAGCCTCAATTGGAGGTTTGTAGTATGGTCTCTTACCTAGCCATAACTAAGCTCGAACATATCGTCGGAGCATTTTTTAATGTAGCAACAACTAAGCTCGAACATATCGTCGGAGCATTTTCTAGACCAAATGGAATCATCATGTAGTGAAAACATCCCCATTATGTTATGAAGGTGGTTTTGTGTCGATATTCCTTTGCAATCTGTATTTGGTGGTACCCTAAAAATCCATCTATGAATTAGTATACTTCCTGTCCTCCGACCCCTTCTAGTACTTCATCGGTAAATGACATGGGAAATGGATCATGAAGACTTGCATCATTTAACTTTCTCAAATCGACACAGATTCAGATTTCACTAGTTTTTTTGTCCTGAACAACCATCAGATTGATCCATTCTAATTCTTTGACAGGTTTGATAATCCCTATGTCCAACATCCACTCTTGCTCAAACTTAACGGGCTCTTTGTATCTAGGATTCAATATATATGGTCATTTCTTTACTCGTTCTGCATCGGGTTTCAGAGGGATCTTCATTTCTCCCAAGTCCCCTGAAATGTATTTCATCTTGAAAATATTTGTTGGGAACAAATATTGAAACTCATGTAGTAGTTCGGTGACCTTCCTCATTGTCGAATCATCCCAATAGTCTCCAATACTAGCAAACTTTGGACTTTCCATTGTCACAATGTTGACCTTGATTATCTTCAATGGCTGCTATAATTTGTTGAATGGTATTTATGGTGCTTTGATGTCACGAATTCCTTCTGATTATGGGAACTAGATGGCTCTCAGATTATCCTCATCATTGATCTCTCCCGACACATTGTAACACTCCATCATCATCTGCAATTCCTGTGTCGATTGTCATCCCGTTGGCCATTCAGTCAGAACTGTCTCTAGTAATTTGTCATGGATATCCTATAGCACACTATGGATGAATAGATTTTTTTCAGCAAAACTAAAAGTATGGCTAAACTAGTAATTATTTCTTCCATGTTTTCATTTCTCGTCGTAGCTCTACAGAGAAATACCAACTCCATGACATTTTGTCTAGCATATGTATGAACGTGTGAACCCACTCCTCCTTTGGTCTTATTGTCCATGTTGTTTCACATGTTATCAGATGATCACTTGGATTATTTATTTCATCATATTTATTTACTTTGTAGCATTCATCCTCATCAAATTGAACTTCCATTAATTGTCAACATGTTTTCCAATTTTCTACTAATGTCTTGTGCGCATCCCACCATCTTGTTGGGGTAGCTTTCAATACCTTTTCTAGTGCCAAAAACCATTGTGGTTTTGATACTTTGTTTTTGAATTCACTGATGAAGGCTTCCAAATTAGGTAATCCTTCATATTTTGGCAGATTATATACTTCGGTCACTACCCATTTCAGTGACTAAGCACTTTGTTCACATTTTTTGCTTGATACTTCATGCATTGCCAATTTTCTAGCACTTCGTTAGAGTCTAAAGACGTCGAGATGATACTTTTCCATCCCAATTCTCCATCGAAAGTGGGATTGATGTAGTCTTTAGAGACAATGTAAACATTATCCTACCCTTCCATGACCTCATCTTTTATTGGTTTGATATATCATTGTCCTTCGAGGGGATCGAGTGGGGAAATAACCCTTGTGTCGCAAGGCTCAAACTCCGTTGTCCTTTTCTTGAAATTGATAACTTCCATGTTTTTCATCACCCATCCAATTCCCAACAACGTCAGGTATGGTCTAGTATTGTCGATTATCTCTATAACATCAAAATATGCATATCTATTCAATCCTTTCACTTCGATAAGTATATGAAACACTCGACTGATTGATGACACTTTAGTCTGATTTTCCAGACAAAGTTGTACTGGGGACCAGACTAGCTTTGGTTTCCCCATCATTTCCCACATATATTTTTTTAGGATGTTCATGTATAACCCTAGATCCAAAAATGATGGAATCTACATCATATTTTCTAATCTAGGCATTCATTCTCATTTCTCTTCTAGTTTTCCTCTTCTGCAACCAATTGAGTGCGAGATCTTGTTTCCCCTCTTCCTATCGATACAAGAAGATTTCTATCTCTGCTAACACATAATGATCCTTAGCTAATGTTAGACAACTTTCTAGGAAATTTCTCAGGGTACTGACCTTCCCTTGCGATCTCAGTGAACTTGTCAAATCAAAACTTGGTGGCATTTCATAAACCTATAACTTATTATTATCTCTTATCAGTCCATCATTTTCTTTAAAGAAGGTTTATTTTTTTGCTTCCACATCAAATTGTACTTTCTTCTGAGCTATAGGTTGAACATTTGGTAGTGGCCCTAATCCTCATGGCATAGCTCCTCCTCTTGTTACTACGATGACACACATTGGTCAACTTCTTATTTCAATCGATATATTCTACACACTTAGCCTAGGATTCTGATTCTGATTCCAATTTGTATTCTGGTTTGATTGTAGTGGTGGTACACTCTTAACCTACCATTTCAGAATTAGTTGTTGACAGTATTCGATAGAATGATCCACTGCGCTACTGTAAGTACATTGAAGTGCTAGATTCAGAAAATCCCTTTGAAAGTGTCCTACTACTCCACAATTATAGCAGGTAACCAGTCCTCTGCCTCAACCAAAATTTCTCCACGACCAAAGCCTCTGTTGCGACCACCACAAATTCCTCCTCGAAATTTTTCTTGTTGCTGATACGGTAGTTGGTTGTACTGTTGTTAATTGAATTGTTGTTGTGGTTGATTATACTATAGTTGTGGTTGAGCTTAACTATATTGTGGTTGCAGTTGATTATATTGCGGTTGTGGTTGATTATATTGTGGTTGCAGTTGAGGTATCTCTGTTGGTCGTTTCTCCTCTCCTTTCATGAAGTATGTATCCATTGTTTTTTCTTAGAGACAATAATAATCTTTTCAATATTTTTCTTCATGACCAACTGGTCGACATAAGTTACAGAAAATACTACATGGATTCAACACAACTTTCTATAAGTAAACACATTCTTCTGATTGATGTTCTCTTGTTTAACAAACTCAACACCATAGCATTCCTCCTTGACTAAGTGGACTCATCGCTCCAGACTGTAAGTATTCACAGAATTCGAGACATTGATCCTTGTGATGTCCCTCAAAATGAAATCGAATGTGCCATACCTCTTCAAGAACCTATTTCCTCTTCTTAATATCTTGTATTTGGATAGTAAGGTTCACCAACTACGACTAGATCTAGCTCATGCCAATCCATATTTCCCCTATTGATGAAGCCTCTAGCTTCATCACAATTTCTAGGGATTTCGATTGGGATGTGATATTTTGTTGCATCAGCGACATGCTGATGTGAGGTATCAAGGCTGCAATAAACCATTCTTTATGTTGTACATTGCTCATTCTGAAGCTAACCTTGGCCATCATAGTTTTTAATATCTAATCGAAGTCCCACATCGATTAGTTGGTGAATTTCTTTATTTATTTTAACTCAGTAATATACTCTGATTCTAACTTCAGTTTCTTGAATTCATTGATTAGTCCCATATTTATTTCTGCTAGGGTCTTCTGTGGATGCCCTACTAGTACTTGCGCACATTTCATATACAAATCCAATTCCCGACCCCTAAAGGTTGTCTCCAATTTTCCTTTCTTGATATCATCCTCTTGTACTTGTTTCACTGTCCATACTGCTTCACACAAGAACCAGTATGGTTCTAGGTCCTCGGTCCCATTTCTTTGAAACAAAGGTTGATTTATGTCATCACCGTCCATCCTGGGTTTTCTACAGGTGTTTGTCAATCTACTAATATTATTGTTATGCTAACACACATGACAACCCAATGAAGAACTTGTGTTTCTTCCTCCCAAGTTTGGTGCAGTGCATAGGGTCATAGGTACGTTGTAGCTTTGTGTTGGTCCTTCCTCAGGTTCAAGGGTATCCTGGGAATTCCCTCCGTCATTGTAGGGTTTCTTAGTCCCTTGTGGCCCCATTTTGTAGTTCTCTATTTCAATCACACTATGAATCTCTTCCTCAGTCCTCTTCCCCTTTTATGACCGCCACCTCACCCCACTTCATAGGTGACCACACTCTTCCATGACTTCCCTCGATGTACGATCGTGACTCACATCCATCTACCCTAATCATTCTATCAACCTCATATCTTGAAATACCCACAGCCCTCGCACACCATAGCTTTAATCGTCATAATTCATCTTTAATATCCCTTTTTCAGATATGAACATCTTGATCCATAATTGTAATAACAAAAGATATCTCCCTCAGGGTCCCTTAAAAAATTTGCTTTCTATGTCATTGTAGTATTTAATTGTATCGACAACAAATTCAGTAATGAAACCTTTTAGAATGTTGTATATCCACACATCGATATCCCTTGAATCTTTGTTGTTGACCCTATAGAGTTGTTGGATTAGATCTGAAGTCCAGTGTTCAGGCTCGCCTCCCTGGAAATTCTTCTTTTACAAAGTGAGTTGTGCCAACCATTCATACAGTAATATTGGGAATTCGTAGAAAAATAATTCATGGATATCAAAAAGATGTACTTCTCCAACCATTCCCTTGTTGACCATCTTGAGTTCTAGTTTTCTTCTTCAGTGAATTCTTGGGTCTTCTTATCAAACCAATCCTAGATTTCAGGTTTTTTCGGATTCAACAGCATGTCCTCTTCTTTTTCAATCTACGGTCCCAACACTGGAACCATTTGTTGGCACAATTCTGTCGACAGGGGTTCACTTCACACTGCTGCTAATAAATATCGACCTAGACTCCCTAAACATCAACCCAAAAAGGTTTTACTCTTTCCACCAACACCTTTAGAGCGAATGCAGTATCTCCTGATATGTCTAAGGGAGGGCTGCAGAAACGACGTTTCCACAATGGAAAGAAGACATGCATTATCCCATACACATTCGCAATGCAAACCAGAGATCTTGATCAAGATATCATGCTACCATTAATAATAAATTGCTACGAACTACATTCATATTGAAAGAAAACATAACAACAAAGACATAGCAGAATAATTTGTATTCCTTATTAAATTATCTTGTGCATCTCATACAAAGAAATTTGAACCAACTAATGCTGAAAAGAGGCTACTAGAAAACAAGAACAAATCCACACCGAAACATCCTCAAATGTCATAACTTAATCCACAGAGGGGAAACAGTATAATGGAAAATGCTAAGATACTCCTAAACTTATTTCTTTCTATGTTTCCTGAAGGCTTACAATTCTATTTATATTTATAATCTCACTTGGTTGTTACAAGATACTCCAATTGACCCATGGCTAACTAACTCTGACCAAAACCCCTTGTCCAGTGGCTTCTTTCCCTATTAAGTCATTGAAAATGGAATTGGGAAATACCCTATAAAAACAGGAAAACATTGAACAAGATATGGTGAACTTCTATAAGGACCTCCTATCTGAACCAAATCCCAATCGAAGGGAGGATATCAACAAACTTACAATACACACCCCTATGATGATAAATGAGGAGAAAAATACTACTCTTGTGCAACCTATCAACATTCAAGAGTTGGGAATGGAATTCAATTAGATGGAGTGTGCTAAGGCCCCAGGTCCAGATGGATTTACTATAGACTTCTTCCATCACTGCTACGATTAGTTGAATTTTGAAGTCGTCGACCTCATGGAGGAATCAAGGAAAAAGAAATGGGTCCTACCATCTCTCAACACCACTTTCACCACTCTTGTTCCAAAATAATGAGATGTGACCCCAAGTAAGTTTAGGCATGTCTCTCTTTGCAATGTAATCTATAAAATCATAACTAAAGTCATTGCTAATAGATTAAAACCCATTTTTCCCATTTTAATCTCTCCAGAACAAATGGGATATGTGGAAGGGTGACAAATTTTGAAAGCATCATCCTATCCCATGATGTAACGCACTCTTTTAAAATCACAAAGTATCCTAGCATGATTCTCAAGATGGGCCTTTCCAAGGCTTTTGAAAAAATCAGCTCGAATTACATTGAGAGTATCCTTTTAGCCTTTGGATTCTACTCAACCTGGGTTTGGTGGGTCCTTTCACTTACCTCCTCGGATTTTTTCTCTATCTTGATTAATGGACGTCGTCTTCTACCTTCTTGCCATCAAACAGGATAAGACAAGGGGATCTGCTCTCCCCCTTTCGCTTCATCTTAATGGTTAGGGGTCTTGGGTGTATGCTAAAGTATGAATTAGCTATAGGAAACATTAGAGGTATTTGATGTTTCTCAACTCATCCAGGGTCATCCATATTCCATGCATGCTAGTGCATCAAACATATCACAATTCAATCATGCTATAAACAAGACCGATATCACCTTCCATAGTCATCGACTCAACTGGAGTCTTTTTCATATTGATGTTTTTTTTCATTCATGTACCTACCTTTCTTGTCACACTCAATAGACCATCAAAGTACATTTTGCATAACTTTTGTCAAAACATTGCACAACTTTAATCCTTGCTGATAATTTTACATGATTTTCCATTCACAATTAAAATCATAATATAATTGTATGCATAATTGTCCAAATGTCGGCATTATTTTCATTATCATAATTTACTCAACAATATGTCAGATAATCCTTCTTAGGTCATATCCTATCAATAATTCCTTTCTTCACACAAGTCTCGGTCATTCTAAAACGGATGCTATAAAAAATACGTACATACAAATTTATTTTAGATTTCGAAATAGTAAGTAGTGGAGTCATTCGCCATAGAGATCCCTCAAAGATTAGTCATAATAATATCAAAAGTCAAGGTAAAAACAGGGTGTTACACAAAACGATACAATGAACCTTTAGCACCACTAAAACTACCTACTTGAGATATTATGCGTGCCCAACTGATCCATTAATACATGTCTCTCAATTAAGACCCAGATATCAATTTGAACCAAATATATCTTATTTATTTCCCCATATGTATCATTTTCATAAATCCCAGGTATGCCCAGATTAAGAAAATGCTTTTGATTGAATTTTTATTAATCTTACATGCTTGAACCTTTTGAAGGAGAATTGAATAAAATTTCAACCTTTTGAAGGAGAAATGAATAAAATTTAAATGCTACTCAGAATTTATCCCCATGAAAACATTTTGGCTGAGGTTTTATTAATCTTGCATTGAATAAAATTTGAAATCCTATCTTGGGCGTCTCCATAGGAGAGCTAGCCCAAACCAAGCATTTGACTATAAACTTTAACTATTGGGTAAAGTATTTCCCATGCTAAAATATTGAATATATTTTTATTGTTTGGTCTCCCTTTAGAGCTAGGAAGTCTCCTTAGAGGAGAACAACCCAGCAACATAAAATGTTCGACTGTAAATTTTAATTGTTGGGTAAAGCATTATCCATGCCAAAATGTTAGATTCTAAATTATTTCAATTCTTTAATTCCTGGGTAAAATGTCTCCCAAACCAAACATTTGACTAAGTAATAATTTAAATCTGGAATGCTGGGTAAAGCGGTTTCTTTCAAAAAAAATTGAAACGGTGTAATGTCTTGAATGCTAGATAAAGCCTTCTCCTCCTAGAAACATTTTTACTGTGATTTATTTTAAATATTTGGATGATGTTAAAGCATATCCTCTTAAAACAATTGTTTTAGCGTAATTTGGTTTAAATATTTGGATGATGTAATATACATACATACATACATACATACATACATACATACATACATACATACATACATACATACATACATACATACATACATACATACATACATATATATATATATTCATTTTTTGTCCATTGGATGTAGCTCGGGTGGTTTGAACATTTGGTTATTGCGTTCTCCACTCGGGCTCGAATCTTGTTGGGGACATTTGCTCCTTGGGAGCCCTTATATGTAATGAAATATTAGGCTGGTGAGCCGGTTATCGTGATTAATGATGCGCAAGTTCATGTATACTTTCCTAACGAATATAAGATATTTTCTGAAGTAGACGTTGCGATGGTGAAAAATTGGGCTTCCATGGTGAACCACTTATATATAATATTGATGGTTGGAGAGAGTGTCTCCCTCCCAAAATTTTATGATTGTGTTTTAATTAAGTTCAAAATGCCAAACCATCCTCGGTGTTTCCCTTGGAGGAGAATGACCCATAAAAAATAAAAATAAAAAATTGAATGCGCGCATTGTTGTGACAAGCGATCCCTTTACCAAACGTTGGAGTTAGATATTGAAAAGGTTTTTGGCATAAAAATAAAATTAAAAATAAATAAAAATAAAAATAAACACTTATATGAATAAATTAAAAACCATTGAGTATGGATGAAGCATTTAATTATATATATATATATATATATTCTATTTTGATTATGTTGGGTTTAAATAATTTGATATATAGAGAGTCTCATGTTCATTAAATTTTACAAGATGTATGTTTGAGTGTTCATCGCTTTGATTAATAGAAAATGTTAATCTTGTTCAATAAATATAGAGTCTTTACCCTAGATGCAAGTGCCAGCGAGCCTGACTAACAGCGAGAAGCATCTCGATCCGTGTTTCAGACATGTGGCACCACACATGTTGGAGCTATTACCACGCTCGCGTCGCCCCCAAGTTCTTTCATGTGGGTGGGTGAGAAGGTATTGTCTTTGGTTGGACCATGTTTGGAGTGGTTCCATCGCATTCCTTCTGGTTTTGATGGGAATTACTACACATCCTGCAAAGTTAATGTAAGTTCAGAGAGATGCCATTAAGCGGAGAGCCATGGACGAGCATGGCATTATCATTTTTGGAGAAGTTGTGGGTTGTTTTGAAAGGTCTAGTATTTTGTTCTAGTTTTTTTCTCTCGTGTTTGTTGGGATTCTCCAGTGGTTTGAAGTTTTTGCAGGGACGACCATTTTCGTAGGCACACTTAGTAGTATTCTGGTTCTGCACCCTCTCCAGCTGCCACGAGCTATCTAGTTCCACCACCCCACTTCACGGAACTCAAGTACTTGGTTCCTCAACATGTCCAAGAAAAGAGGTACACCCAAACGGGCAACAGTGGAAGAAAGAAATCCCAACATGGGCTTAGCATTCAAGTGGAGGAATGCTATGAGGTGAACATATCAGTGCATGTTAAAGTTCTCATTGATGACTAGGAAGGGCGATTGGTGGACTAAATCCTGGCCACCTAGCATGGTGGTACTAAAATCAACCATTACTGGTTGGTCAAGAATATGTTAAGAAACCTCATGGAGGACATGTTGGGAAATTGGAGTGCTTCCCAAGACACCGTACTCTCGGTGAAGGCCAAAATGGTCAAGATGGATAGTCAGCTCAGCAGTCTGGATTCATCTTTTGTGTGCAAGTGTATGGATAGCTCAACAAGACAAGATAGACACATGGAAAGTAGGTGCAGTAGTGCGATAGGTGGTAGGTTGAGGGATATTGGTTCGGTTTCGACACTAACGATGGTTCAAGATGCACCTTTTCCCATCCTGTCCACCATTGAACCATTGTTCAAGCGGGTGCGGGAAGGTGAGGGGCCTAACCATAATCCTCCTTAGTCTACATTGGCCACTAGTGCCAACACCATCAACAACTTGGGGGAAGGAGGGTGGGCATGCCTCGTCTTGGAAGAAACACCCCCCCTTGACTGCTGCCCATGTCTTCTTCAACATCGCATGCTTCCTCAGGTTCAGAATGTATTCTCACATTTTTTGTCATCTATGGATATTTTGGTTGCAATTACATTTTTATGGAATAACAAATATTGTAAATGTTATCACTAATGGTTACCTCTAGCTTCTTAAAATTATAAACTCTTTTTGTAATAGTCTCTTCAAACTGCCCTCCATTTTTTACAGGCTTGGGTGGTGGTTCCACCACCTATGACCTCCACTGGTTCAGGCCACTACTGTAATTTGTGTTCTTTCAATTTAAATGAATTAAGAGCTTTACAAAAAAAAAATAGAGCCTTTAGAAGCCTCAGCTAGTCTTCTACATAAATAAATCACTTACATAAGTGATAGCATGAAATATTATTGGAATATAAATTTGAATTTGAAATAGTGGTTGATAGGGACTTGATGTTCTAGCCTAGAAGGGCTATTAATAGGTAATAGGATTAAGTCATTGAAAATGGAAGAGGGAAATACCATAGAAAAATAGGAAAACATTGAACAAGATATGGTGAACTTCTATAAGGACCTCCTATCTGAACCAAATCCCAATCGAGAGGAGGATATCGACAAACTTACAATACACACCCCTATGATGATAAATGAGGAGAAAAGTACTACTCTCATGAAAACTATCACCATTCAAGAGTTGGAAATGGAAGTCAATTAGATGGAGTATGCTAAGGTCCCAGATCTAGATGGATTTACTATAGACTTCTTCCAACACTGCTATGATTGGTTGAAATTTGAAGTCGTCGACCTCATGGAGGAATCAAGGAAAAAGAAATGGGTCCTACCATCTCTCAATGCCAATTTCATCACTCTTGTTCCAAAATAATGAGAGGTGACCCCAAGTAAGTTTAGGCATGTCTCTCTTTGCAATGTAATCTATAAAATCATAACTAAAGTCATTGCTAATAGATTAAAACCCATTTTTCCCATTTTAATCTCTCCAGAACAAATGGGATATGTGGAAGGGTGACAATTTTTTGAAAGCGTCATCCTATCCCATGAAGTAACGCACTCTTTGAAAATCACAAAGCATCCTAGCATGATTCTCAATATGGGCCTTTCCAAGGATTTCGAAAAAATCAGCTCGAATTACATTGAGAGTATCCTTTTAACCTTTGGGTTCTACTCAACCTGGGTTTGGTGGGTCCTTTCGCTTACCTCATATTTTTTCTCTATCTTGATTAATGGATGTCATCTTCTACCTTCTCAGCATCAAGCGGGATAAGACAAGGGGATCCGCTCTCCCCCTTTCTCTTGATCTTAATGGTTGAGGGTCTTGGGTGTATGCTAAAGTCTGAATTATCTATAGGAAACATCAAAGGTATTTGATGTTTCTCAACTCATCCAGGGTCATCCATAGTCCATGCATGCCAGTGAATCAAACATATCACAATTTAATCATGCTATAAACTAGACTGATATTACCTGCCATAGTCGCCGACTCAACTGGAGTATTTTGCATATCGATGATTTTTTGAATTCATGTACCTACCTTTCTTGTCACACTCAACAGGCCATCAGAGTACATGCTGCATAATGTTTGTCAAAACATTGTACAAGTTTAATCCTTGCTGATAATTTTACATGATTTTCCATTCAGAATTAAAATTATAATATAACCGCATACATAATTGTCCAAATGTCGACATTATTTTCATTATCATAATTTACTCAACAATATGTCAGATAATCCTTCATGGGTCATATCTCATCAATAATTCCTTGCTTCACACAAGTCTAGGTCATCCTAAACTGGATGCCATAAAAAATGCATACATACAGAGCTATTTTAGATTTCAAAATAGTAAGTAGCGGGGTTATTCGCCATAGAGAGCCCTCAAATATTAGTCATAATAATCTCAAAAGTCAAGGTAAAAATAGGGTGTTACACAAAACGACACAGAGAACCTTTAGCACCAATAAACCTACCTACTTGAGATATTATGCTTTCCCAACTGATCCATTAATACATGTGTTAGAAAACATGACCATGGAGCAATAACAGTTATATATTTAAATCATTAAACAAGATGAAAAACACATTAAACACATTATAGAGAGACACAGATATAACATGGTTCACCCAAATTATGGGCTACATCCACAAAGAAATTTCCATTCCTTTTATTACAGTCCATAAAGATGAAGGGATACAACCTGCATCAAAACCATTGCACTTCCACTTCACACTCTCACAGCCTCTCTCACACAATCATAGAGATTGTTTACAATGCTATAATACCATACACAACCATGTTAGAATGCTTTCTTTTATAGGGTAAAAATACCATGGTAAAATACTACGATTAACCCAATACCATGGATCTACATAACTGTTGGCCAAGGGGAACGAGTGTACAATACACCTGGGGTATAAACATGACTGAATAATATCTCTAGATTTGGAAGATCAGGCTCCACAACCAACAATCTCCCACTTGGAGACTGATCACAGCAACGCCACCACTGCTACTCTTGCTGGACTATTCTCTGGACCTTGGACTTGACAAATTTCTTATTTTCACCTTCATGCTTGAAGGCCAATAGAAACTGAGCAGGAACTCATTTTCTCTCTGGTTACTCCCTTTGTCAACATGTCTGCAAGATTCTGGCTAGTACATATCTTTTCCATTTTTAACAATTCTTCATTTAGAAAATATTATGAAGTGGTACTTGAGTTGTATATGTTTAGTCTTTGAATGAAAGGATAAGTTATTTGCAAGATGAATGGCACTCTAGCTGTCACTATACAGCCTACTATTCTCCTTCTTCTTACCCAATTCATCCATGAACCTCTGCAACCAAATCATCTCTTTACTAGCCTCTGTAGGAACAACATACTCAGCTTCTGTTGTTGAAACTGCAACAACCTGTTGTAGTTTTGAAATCCAACTTACTATTGTTCCACCCATAGTAAACACATACCCTATGGTGCTCCTCTTGTTGTCTTTATCACCATCCATATATGCATCAACATATCCCTGTAGAACAGTGTCGTAACCTCCAAAACAAAATGCATATGAAGTGGTACCTCTCAAATACCTGAGAATCCACTGTACTGCTTTCCAATTCTCTTTACCTGAATTATTAATATACCTGCTCACAAGTCTCACTGCATGTGCAATATCTGGTCTTGTGCACACCATGTCATACATAAAGCTTCCAACCATTGATAAATAGGGAATCCTATACATGTAATCTATTTCTTCTTGTGTCTCTGGACACATCTCCTTACTTAGTTTGAAATGGTTGGCTAAAGGTGTACTAACTAGTTTTACATTGTGCATTCTAAACCTCTACAACACCTTTTCTATGTACTCACCTTGATACAAGGTCAATTTGTAATTTTTCCTGTCTCTTGTTATTCTCATACCAAGGATTTGCTTTTCAACACCCAAATCGTTCATGGTAAATGAATTAGCTAGTTTTCTTTTGAGCACATTTATATCCTACATGTTAAACCCTATAACAAGCATGTTATCCACTTACAATGACAAGATAATATATCTTCCATTATCTAGCCTCTTGAAATAAACACAATGGTCAAAATGAATTATATTATAACCTTGTCCTGTCATAAACTTATCGAATTTTAAATACCACATCCTTGGAGCTTGCTTTAGGCCATACAAGCTCTTGTTCAACCTGCAAACCAAATTCTCCTTCCCTTTGACCTCATACCCTTGTGGTTGCTGCATATAAATTTCTTCCTCCAAATCCCCATGGAGAAAGGTTGTTTTTACATCTAAATGATCAAGATGCAAATATTCTACTAACCACTAGACTTAAAATGGTTCTAATTGAAGTCATTTTAACAACATGAGAAAATATTTCATCAAAGTCTATACCTTTTGTTACAGCTGATTTTACCACACATGGTAGATCACACATTTATGGCCTTCCCTATCCCTCTGCAGACTCTTTGGACCCCATGGACCATTTTTGTGCCTTTGATGTTTCCAAGATCATCCCTAAAAACACTCATTATTTTCCATACACAACTTTTAAACCCTTTCTCGCGTATACATGCAGATATAACCCTTAAACCCGTGTACATCAGGATTTGTGCAAAATGCCAAAGATTTTTGGAGTTTTCCTTGATGTGGATCCGAGTCACTTGTCTTTTGGCCTTCCATATTCCTTGATATCACTCATATTTGACCTTCCATTACCCCATTGAAGCACAATATAAGGAACCATTTAGATACATTGAAAGGGGAGGAATTGAAGAGTAAGAAAACTATAGTCCATTGTTGTTGTAGCTTGCTTATACTTGAGTATGTATCCCTTTGTCCCTTGGAGCACTTGGTGTTCTTCCCAAGATTTTATTTTCTTGTGAGCTTGCTATCGAGAGATGGAGGATTGAGGTGGTGGAGGCCCAGGTGGAGGACTCAATTTCTTCGGTTCGCAGACATGCCGACAGAGGTTGTCATTCTTGTAATTTCTGATTTATATTAATAGAAATATCTTTTCCTATCCAAAGATGTGCATTTAAATGAATATTGAATCCATGGATGCTTTTAATTGCTTATACATTATTGATTATATATGCTAGAGTAGGTCTAACACCATTATATAGCATGCTTGTCTTATTTGTTGATTGTTGAGAGAGAAAATTGTTAACACAAGCGGGATTGGAAAAGCTCAACGGGGATCTACACCAACCATCCAGAATAAGGTATGTTTCGAGATCCTTTAGTGTTAGATGTTTTATTTCTCTTTCATATTGGGAAGGGATTGATTTCTGTGGTTACTCTGTCTATTGTGGTACACCCCAAGCCATAGGAAATTTTCTCCATAACAGAATTGGTGACCATACCAGGGAGTTCCTAGTCAATTCCTTTGGGGGTTTTGTCGGCATTCAATGTTCTTGAATTGCTCAGATTTCTCTATTTTTGAGTTGGGTCTGGGGGCATGTTTTCCTAGTAGTTTCTGATAGGAGTAAATTTTGTCTCAGCTTGTTTGTTTGTCTTCTTTTTTATCTCTTTTTCTTCCTATTGGCAGGTTTTTCCTTCATAGTCACATGTACATGTGGGTTTTCCTTGAATAGCCGCATATATACGTGTATTTTCTGCAAACAGTCATGTATGCCCTGATTTTTTCCTTTTGGGAGAAGATTAAGTGTTGCTGGGTGAGTTTGGATGATTGCTGAGTCTTCTTCGATGCTTCTGGAGTCTGTATACACCCCTGTTTCTGACCAGAGACGCTTTTTAGTTTAAATTTTTGAAAATTTTCTTGTCATTTCATTCTCTATTTTTTGTTTTGGGATTAGTGCATTAGGTCTCTTTTACCTTGGTGCTCTACTTGGGTGCTGTCTGGTAGTGCTTGCAGAGTCTGAGGGTTGTAGAGTCATACTTTTGCTTTTTATCTCATTTAATTCAAAAAATACAAAAACATTTTCTTTTTGCATCATTATGCATTGTTTGCATTTTTGCATTTGCATGGTACTTGCATTAGGTTTGCTTGGAGAGTATTAGTTAGATTTTCATATAGGAATGATTGCATATTCATTTGAAGGAAAATTTTGCACTTCACGTAGTAGCATACCCTGTTCTTCATTTGACACAGTGCATTTGCATTGATTGCACGGGGACTTCACTTAGTGAACCTCTCACATAGCACGTGCGATCATGGGATATTAGCGAATACCCTTAATTTCAAGAGATATTGACCCAAACTCTTTTTGTTGAAACCCCCTCCCAATACTTAAAACCTCCTCCCCAACCTTTTTTATAACTCAATCCTTATAAACCACCCTACCCACCCCCAACTTAAACCCCTCACCCCCCCTAATACATGCAATATATTGGTTCAATTTTTGATAATTTTAAAACCCACAATATGAACTAACGTGATAGGATATTGGTCAAAAATTGAAGCCCCCATGATTGATTGTTAGGTGTGCATTTTACTTCTTGTTGTGTCATAACATCATTAGTTGCACAACCATTTTCCCTTTTGAGTAATAAGCCAATTAAAATCAACGCATAATAAAATGAATTACACTCTTTTCTTTTATAGGGTGCACCAACAAGACTAGGTTTTAGGGTCTTGGAATAGTTCATTGTGAGTAAATTCTCCAAGACCACTAAACGAAACATTTATGTGTCTGTCCAAGTGAGAGTGTGAAATTCCTTTATATAATTAATGTTTCTCAGGATCCTCCTCTTACAAGGGAGTTAAGCACGAGGCAGTGTGAGCGGTTATGATTGGGATGACCCCTAGTTGTAAATGAGTAGCACCGGAGATATTTCCAGGATTGTATTCATATCTTGGGGCTCTTTCGAAAGTTTCGGGATTTGCTACCCTACCCATATGGTCAATCCTACCTGCGACTGTCTACTTAAGCATTGACTATATTGAGGTGACCTTAGTTTCCTTACCTAGGTTATCGAGGGGGGTGTAACAAACTTAAATAATAAACAACAAACAATATATATATATATATATATAGAGAGAGAGAGAGAGAGAGAGAGAGAGATTATTAATATTAATATATATTGATATTAATAATTATTACCAAAAGACTTGGAATATTAAATAAGCCATAATACTATATAAATTTATGATAGAATTGATATGATACATTTATAATGGTCGGAGTTATATACGTCCATTCGTGACTTTCCAACCTACAGTCATGACTTATTAATTAATAATCATCTATTAATATTATTTTTAATATTTATATATTTTATGTTCGTTACATTGCCTTCCCCTTAAGGGAATCTTTGTCCTCAAACATGTATTTGACATTAATGTCTGATTTATTTTAATCTGTCATCTCGGACTTCTTCCATTTTGTATTTGCGACATTTGAGGAGATGAGCCGATATGAATTACGGATTCCCCAGGAGAATTGTTGCATCGTATCTGCTGTGGTCCATCCCAAATCTATTTTTATCGGAGCTCTGAGGTATTTTTGTGGGATAATTCATCTCAATTGTTGTTTGGTATGTCGATATTTTCGCATGTCCACATAAGTCTTCTGTGAATATTCATTTTGACCTTGTCGTTGATCAAAATGACGATTATAATTAGGATGTCTGTAAGGTGTAGGTGTTGTTTATTCTTCTTTCTTTTGGATTGAGAGGAAGACTTTCTTCACTTCCTCTATTTGTGCTTCTTGGTTATCTAGTAGATTGTTATGATTCTGAATCTTTTCGATTCCTTCCTCTTGCAACTTTTTTTCAATTTCTAGCTCCTTGATTTGGTTATGTAGTTCCTGATTACTATTATTTAAACATTGGCTTTCTTCTTTCTTTTCTACTAATTTTCCTTCGAGGTCTTCACCGGATTGTTCCCTCTTGCTGTTGTTTTTTAATTTTTTTATTTTTGTAATCAGGGTTTTGTTGTGATTTCTTAATCTGAAAATTTCTTCAGAATTGTTGGATATTATTTTATTACTCTTTGCAATCTCCAGCTTGTGTTCTTTTTTAGAGTCGCTATTTTGTTGTTGAAGAACTTCTATCTGTTGTCGATACTGGTCGACCACTGATTCTTGGTCTGTTAATTTCTGTCGTATGTGCGTCAGTTCTTTATCCTTGTTGTTAACGATTTTGTTCAAGCATATTGTTTCTGCTTCGTAATCACTTATTTCTTTCTTTATATCTTGATTTGTTAGTCTCTGATTGAAATCACTTTCATCTTTTAATTTCTTAATTTGGGCTGACAATTTTTCTATATGATTGTTCTGGTCAAAAATTATTTGTTCCTTGCGCTCTTTTTTCATCTTATGTAACTTAATTAACATTTTCGATTTCCTATTTATGTCCTGTAATTCTTCATTGTCTCTTCGATAGAGATTTAATTTGGCTTCTAATTTCTCTATTTGTGCTTGCAAACCCAATTCCATGCTCCCTGATTTCTTCAACACTAGATGGTCGTCTGGACTGTATATAGTTGTTGATTTTTTTCAATTTTCTTTTCTTTTAACTAATTGGTCTTCTTCGTTAGGTTAATAACCCTTCTTTTCTTTAGCTTCTTCGATGATAGGAGATCTCTTTTTTCTTTTATTTTTTTTTAAATAATAAATATTAATTATTTAATCAATATTATTATTTTATATATATATATATATATATATATATATATATATATATATAAACTATATAATATTTGTTTATAGTTTTGGTTTTTTTTTTTAACAAATATTATAATGTTTTTTTATATTATAAAATATAATATTTGATGTTTTTTTTAAAATATATTATATTACAATATATTTGATTTAATATATTATATTATAATTTGTTGTTTTAATATATTATATTATTTTATATTATAATATATTAATTTGCTTTGGGTTTTTTTTCTTTGCAGGTCGGGAAGTGTGATGATAGCGCGGGGGAGGATGGCGATGGCAGAGGCGCGTAGAGGAGGTGGCCAAGGATGGTAGGATGCGAGGGTGAGGGCGCAGCAGGGAGGTGGCCGACATGGAGGTGTAGAAGGAAAGGGAGGAAAAAGATGGAGGCATGGGAGGAGCATGGAGTGAAGGATAGAGGACACGCGAGCAGGTGGAACTTATGAGCACAATTGTCTAGTGTACATTGGCGATGGCATGGGCAGAGAGATGTGGTGGCGACGGAGGGAGTAGTCAGCTGAGTGACAAGGAGGGTTATGGAATGGAAGGCGAGCTGGAACACGCAGGAGAAGTGCGAGGTGGGGCTGCGTAGTGATGAGGGTGCACGGGGGTAGTGTGGGAGGGAAGGAACTCAGGTGGGAGCACATGGAAATGAAGGCACTGAGGGTCAGGAAAGAGTGGGAAATCAGGCCAGTGTGGAGTGGAGTGGTGAAGGGAGGTGGAGCAGTAGCTTGAGGGAGATGGGATGTGGAGGATGGTGCAGCCCAAATTTTGATTTATCTTCTTTTTCTTCTTTTTTTTCAATTCAAATTTGCTGCAGTATTCTTCAAATTTGCAGCCAATATTTCTTCAAGGATTTTTTTTTTAATAATATTTTTTATATTTTTTTTGTCAATTTGAAATCTGGAAATGGCCAGAAGCCAAGACTAGTCAAAGACCAAGTGTACAGAGAAACTCTGAAATTACTCAGATAAAATCTGAAATTTTGGCTAAAAGCCAGAATGAGCACAAGCCTGAGAAAGGGCTAGCTCTAATACCACTAAAGCAAATAATTATTCGCTTACACAACTAATATTACCAAAAGACTTGGAATATTAAATAAGCCATAATACTATATAAATTTATGATAGAATTGATATGATACATTTACAATGGTCGGACTTATATACGTCCATTCATGACTTTCCAACCTACAGTCATGACTCTTTGATAATTATTAATTATTAATTATTAATCATCTATTAATATTATTTTTAATATTTATATATTTTATGTTCATTACATTGCCTTCCTCTTAAGGGAATCTTTGTCCTCAAAGATGTATTTGACATTAATGTCTGATTTATTTTAATATGTCATCTCGAACTTCTTCCATTTTGTATTTGCGACATTTGAGGAGATGAGCCAATACAAAATATGGATTCCCTAGGAGAATTGTCGCATCGTATCTGCTGTGGTCCATCCCAGATCTATTTTTATCAGAGCTCTGATACCACTAAAGCAAATAATTATTCACTTAAACAAATAATATTACCAAAAGACTTGGAATATTAAATAAGCCATAATACTATATAAATTTATGATAGAATTGATATGATACATTTACAATGGTCGGACTTATATACGTCCATTCGTGACTTTCCAACCTACAGTCATGACTCTTTGATAATTATTAATTATTAATTAATAATCATCTATTAATATTATTTTTAATATTTATATATTTTATGTTCGTTACAGGGGTACTTCGCAGAGGTTATTCTGCAGGTGTCCTGGACAGGTAGGGGTCGGACAGCACAGTCGCTATATGCGTTAAAGCTGAGGGCCACTAGAATTGGTTACAAACCTCCACTTGTTGTGTATGGGAGTCTCAAGCCTATCCTAGGTGAGACATACCTGCTTCATTCGGGAGTTCACATATCCTACCCTTATTTTCCTGCGATTTGGCTTTACATTTTATAGGTGTATGCTCTGTGCATGCTACTTTGCCTAGGGTTTGCATAATTAGATTGAGTATTTTTATTTTTTGAGTCATTGTGTATTCGGGCACAACACCTGGCCATTCTCGTTATTTAGCAGGACTTTCTTCTTCCATGTCTCCTCCTCCTTTGGGAGAGAGAATTAGACAGTACAGGTGGACTACTTCTCACTTTGATTCACATGCTATGGGAGATCATGAGGATGAGATTCCATAGATGTCCTCTCCACCTCATGAGGTTGGGTATGAAGATCCTACTCCTGTATATGACCCTTCACCAGAAATACCTTCACATTCTTGTTATGATCCCTCATTCACAGGTCGCTCGTATTGGTTACCAGGCGATGAGACTCATTATGAACCCACAAGCACTAGTCATGTTCATTATGGGATGTCTGATATCACTGCACCTGATACGGCAGATCATGTCAAGTCATAAGTTGAACCTAGCACTACGCCTGGGAGAACTCCTTTTCCTTTCCATGCGAATAGATTTGGGAGCACTAGTCACATTGCACCTTCCATCCCAGCGGTGGAAGTGACCTCACATGTCTATCCTAGACCTAGTGTTAGTAACCATATGCGGATACCAAAACAAAAATGAGTGACCATTGGGAACAACACTTACATCCCTTCACATGTCCCTTCATCCTCGAACCCTACTCCTATGAATGAATTTTTGACAACCCTTCCTCCCCCTCATTCACGTGGTCCTTCGGGCTGGAATATCGCTACTAGCCATGTTTGTACTGCGACTGCTCGCACGGTGGTATCTTAGAATCAAGTACCTCCTGTTGTGTCGAGAGGTCATATCCCTGTTTCTGGATCATCTTATGGTCCATCTCAAGGAGTTCTCCATATCCCTAACTATGGACATTCTCATCAGACACCTTATGGAGCTTCTTATGGACAGTCTTATGGACCGCAATATGGACAAAACTATCAACCCTATGGGTATGGGTATCAACAACCTTCTTACTCTTCCAATTATGGCTTTGTAGCACCACATAATCAAGGTAACCCACATCATAGTGCTTCCATGCAGCCCTATACGGGTCAAACGGGAGGAGGTTATTATAGCCAAGGCCATGGTATTTATAGCAATCATCCTTACATGAAATAGAACTATCGGGGGTCATGGCATAGACCAGCTCAACCTAGGCTCCCTTTCCTCACAACATTGAACTTACCTGACTTATCGAGACTTATGAACGATCCGGTATCTCATGAACCAGCCTGGTTGGCCATCCCTAACAAACTTCCTTTGGACATTCCTAAGTTCGAGGGTAAAGCTGGAGAAGATTCTTATGAGCATGTCACACAGGGACTTCACTTAGTGAACCTCTCACATAGCACGTGCAATCGTGGGATATTAAAGAATACCCTTAATTTCCAGAGATATTGTCCCAAAGTATTTTTGTTGAAACCCCCTCCCAATACTTAAAAACCCCTCCCCACCCCTTTTTATACCTCATTCCTTATAAACCACCCTACCCACCCCCACCTTAAACCCCTCATCCCCCCAATACCCGCAATATATTGGTTCAATTTTTGATAATTTTAAAACCCACAATATGAACTAACGTGATAGGATATTGGTCAACAAGTGAAGCCCCTGTGGCATGTCACTACTTTTCACCTTTGGTGCTCTTCCAATTCCTTACATGAGGATTCAATCCATTTGAGGCTATTTCAACGCACCCTCATCGGGCCTACAGCGAAGTGGTATATAGAGTTACCAAGGGGGGCATACGTTTTATTTGATGACCTTTCCATGACTTTCCTCAATCACTTTTAGCTACCTATACATTACGATGTTGGTACCAAGCTCTTATCAACATTTTCACAAGACAAAGCCACCCGTATCTCGGATCATATTCAAGAGTGGCGTAGACAGAAGTGGTTGATTAAAGCATTTATACCACTGAAATTTCTCCTTGAGTTGTTCCTCAAGTCATTGTTACCTTACATCACGAAGGATGTTTCTACATCCGGAGTCCAAAATGAGGAACAAGCAATCTTTAGGGCACAAGAGTTGGATTTGATCTACGCTCAATCCAGAATTTTGTATGAGATTATACCTAATGCTCCGCGA
Organism: Pseudotsuga menziesii; assembly: GCA_001517045.1. Classification (NCBI taxonomy): domain Eukaryota; kingdom Viridiplantae; phylum Streptophyta; class Pinopsida; order Pinales; family Pinaceae; genus Pseudotsuga; species Pseudotsuga menziesii. The sequence goes on along the minus strand of LPNX010496840.1, from coordinate 207,036 downwards.
TCTAGTTTTGATCTCAAGATCAAGCCTAGGCCACATGCCGATGGCATTGTGGGCTGTACAAGTACCAAACCTGTGGATTTGGTTGTGAGACAAGTGAGACAATTGTCAATTAATCAATCCACGTCAGGACAATCTACGGCTTTATCTCAACCTACCCAATCGGCGAGTGTAATTTTTGTGTAATCCTCAGACCAGAAGGGCAACCAGCAGCCTAGAAGGAATAATAAAAAAGGGAAAAATAATCGTAAGGGTGGGAATAAGAACAAAAATGCTAATTATAATGACAAGAACGCTCGTAATGCTGGGGGGGACAAGCAGAATAAATGTAAGATAAAGTTTCCTTGCAATTTATGTAAGGAGGACCACCTCACTCACTTGTGCCCTCATATGGAAGATGCCTCGAGGTTCATAGCACAAGGCCTCGCCGTGCTAACTAATCCTATACCCAACAATCAAAATATGAACTCAAGGACCATTGATCCTCATTGTGCATCAGGTGGAGATCAAAATATGTCATAGGCCAATATTTTTCATGGTTACGTCAACATGGTGTGCACTACTAAGGTTTTGACTCAAGCGAAGGATTATGGTTCATCACAACTGGACCTTGGAAAGGAACCTGCTCCACCTGAGAGCCCTTTGCATATCAAAAAACCTACTGATAAACTTGAAGTTGCACCTCACATTCCTGAGGAAGTCCTGAAGCATTTAGGGCATAATCCTAATGCCCGAACCACCCAAAACTATTCTGTTGTCAAGGATTTGGGCCAAACTCCTTGTGCGATGTTCGCGCTTGAAGTACTTCAGACTTGTCCTTCACAGAGGAGAGCCTTACTTTCTGCTCTTGGGGTTAATGATGATAACTCTTCTTCCATTATAAAATTTGAAACCATGGGAATACAGCCTCACTTTCCTTACTACATGTCTCTTTTGACTCATGTAGAATGTCTTAATATGACCATCAAATGCACTGTGATTGATGAAGAAACTACTGCTTCCGTGATGTCTTTGTAATGTCGGAAGGGTTTGGGTTCTCTCAAGTTGTCTCAATCTGCTACTATGTTGATAGCTTTTGATGGTAGATCATTTCGGCCGCACACGATTCTTCCTTCTCTTAAGGTCCAATTGGGAGGGAAGACCGTCACGATTGAGGTCGAGGTAGTTGATGCGCCCCTTGACTACAATCTTTTGCTGGGCCAGAATTGGATGTATAGTATGCAAGCCATAGCCTCTTCTCTCTTTCGAGTGGTATGCTTTCCATTTAATGGGAAGATCATTACGATTGATCAAATGTCATTCCATAATCTGAGCGTTAATGCATCATCGAGAAATTCTATCCCGATTATCGATCATTCTCAGGCGGCAACTAGGAGTGTGGGTGTGGGTATGTATCTGTCTCTTATGGGAACCTTTAGTTGTCCTATGCCTGTTCTTATGATCGGATCTAGTTTTGGTGGGGCTTCATCCTCGTTGAATTCGGTGTCCTTTTGCACTACCCATATGGAAGATCCTTGGATTCTTCCTTCACTGAGTCCTTCGATTGGACCTATCGAAACGGATGTGCTGTTGCCTGCAACGATGGTAGCATATCAAGCAAATCTTGTTCAAGTTGCAGAGCCTAGTCCTTACTCTTTGTAGATGGAGGAGGAGGACCCATATGTGTTTCCTGCATGGGTAGTTGATTCCTCTTACGCACATGATTGCCTTGATGACGTTTTTCCATCGGATGAAGCCATTATTGAGGCCATGTCTGGGGTTGAGCCACCTTGGTAAGAATTACATCATCGATCATATTTTCTTCCCGAACTCGACCGTATGGAGTGTGAGGACTTTAGGGAGATTCTTAGCGAGGAGATTGGTAGTACCATGGTTCCATTGAGCTCTCTTGGTCAGATGGCCAATGGGAACATGGAAAATTTATCACCTACTATTCCTATCAATATTTCTCGTGATCCTGGCAAAGTTGAGAACATCTACATTATGGTGATTTGTTCCCCTGATGAGATCAAGGAGTATACCAAGCTATTTAAATATTTCTGTGACATATTTTCTTGGTCATACAAGGAAATGCCATGTATCGATCCTTGTATTGTCAAACATGAGATTAAGACTTATCTGGACACGAAGCCAGTTTGACAACGTTTGTGTGTGTTGAATCCCAGAAAAGCACCCGCCATTAAGGATGAAATAGAGAAACTGTTAAAATCAAGTTTTATCTATCCCGTTCCCCTGATAAAGTGGGTTTCAAATCCTGTTCTAGTTAATAAGAAGCAGGGAGCGATCCATATATGCACTGATTTCCATGATTTAAATCATGCTTGTTCTAAGGATAATTTTTCCACACCATTTATTGATCATATTTTGGATGAGTGTGCGGAAAGTGAGGTATTCTCCTTGGCATGGATGGTTCTTTCAGATATAATCAGATTCAGATCAAACCTGAGGATCAACATAAGGCTGCATTTATTTGTCCTTGGGGTACTTTTGCATATCGAAAGATGCCTTTTGGCCTTAAAAATGTCGGAGCTACATTTCAGTGGGCTATGACCTTAATTTTTCATGATCACAAAATGATTATCGAAGTGTATTTGGATGACCTTGCTGCTCATTCTCATTTGAGAGTGTGTCATCCATACCATTTAAGGTTAGTGTTTGAAATATGCGGTCATTACCAAGTTCGGTTAAATACTCATAAGTGCATCTTTTGTGTGACTGTTGGTCGCTTGCTAGGGTTCATCATATCCAGGGAGGGTATAAGTGTCGATCCCTTACAGGTTGAGTCAATACTTCAATTGTCTCTCCCACGTAATATTAGACACCTTCAGTTTTTGCAAGGCATGGCAAATTTCTTGCGGAGATTCGTAGTTAATTTTGCCAACTTGACTAAAGGCTTTATGCGTCTTTTAATGAAGGACACTCCTTTTTGTTGGGATGAATGAGCCCACTAGTCCTTTGATTCTCTTAAGCAAGACTTAGCAATGGCCCCCATGCTTAGTCCACCTGACTATAGCCATGATTTCTTGATTTATGTGGTCGCATCCATGGAGACAGCTAGTATGGTTTTGGTTCAGGAGGATGAGGAGATCCACGAGAATGTCATATTTTGTATCATGCATATTCATGGCCATTATACTCTTATGTATCTGGTGTTGATGTATTTGTAACTTCAAAATGTATTCATCCATATTGTAACCTAATGTTTATTCCGGGATTTATTTGTAATGTACTTGAGTCATGTCATACCCCGATGTTTATTCCGGGAAGTTTCTATGGTGAGAAAGTCATGTCAAGTCATTGTGGGGTTAAAGCCCCCACAGTTATGGGGCCCTAGGATTATTAGACTATCCTAGTGAAGTTGACCCTAGGTGAGTCATTGTAAGTTGGGGTAATAGTCCCCACCATTTTGTTACCCTCCTATTGGTCATAGGAGCCAAAGTCTCCACAAGTTGTGGGGCACTAGGGTTATTAGACACTCCTAGAGATGTCGGCTCTAGTAAGTAATTGTTAAGTGAGGCCAACATTTTGGAGTGGGTTTCAAGTGAACGAAAGAATATAAATAGAGAGTGATCCTCTCTATTTATCACACACACACTCACTCATTGGGGCGCATGAGTGAGAGAGGATAAGTTCTCTCAAGTGAGAGAGAGAGAGACAGAAGCTGTGGAGATCATCTTTCTGTTTTCGGGTTTTAATTTTGGTGCTGATTCTATCTTTGAGGAAGTTGCAGGGTTTTCTCCATTATTTTTTCCTTGAGAAAAATTCTTTGTGTCTCGTGTCTCTTGTGTTGTGCTTGTGTTTTATTGCTGTGCATTTTATTCTCTTAGTGAAAGATCCTAATATCATAATGGTAGCTTGAATGATAAAAATATAACATGGTATCAGAGCTAACCTAAGAAGAAGACATTCTGAAGCTGCAAAAGGTAGGGCTTCTTAATTTTTGGGTCTTTCTCCACAATCCATCAGCAAAATTATGCTAGGATGACTCTCCATTGAAGGGCGCATCTTTCTGTCGAAGCGGAATTCGATTCCAAGCATTTTCAGTTTTGGTGCGAAAAATTAGGGTTTCTTACAGAAGAGGAATTTTTTAGTCAGCCCAGCATAGGATTTATATCCTCTTCAAAATCAAATTTTAGAGACTTGGATCAATATTTTTGGTTGGGTGAAACTCTGGGAAAGTCAAACCCTAGTTTGACCCCGAGCTAGAAAAACCCTAAATACTAAAAATGCTACGTTTTGCTACATTCGCTATATCCCAAGATTGGAGAAGAATCGGGAGCTGAAAATTGCATATGCCAAATAAAAAATATTGATTTACGTTGTATCCAAAATTTATCCTCCGATTCACTATATTTTGGGAGATATGATCCCTCCAATTTAGGGTTCCAGCCTCTTCCAGAATTCATCCCTAAACAGGACACCTGGGGAGAATGGCTATATCTTGAGCTACACAAGTCCAAATGAGAATTATGAGGCTGTTCTAGAAAGTGTACGGACTTTACTCTCTGTGGTCCAAGTTTCAGACTCTGAAGATGATCCAGTGACACGTGGAAGTCTGTACAACTTCTCTGTTCTGAAAATTCCTGTAACAGGTCACCTTGGAAAAATTACCATAACTCCCAATTGGTGAAAAAAATTCCAATGAAATCTATGGTACTGTAATAGGGGCATGCGAGGATATCTCAGGATGAAATTTCAGATATATAGGAGTAGTAATTTAAGATATGCCGTAGAAACAGTAACATGCATTTCTACAGAAGAATTTGGAAAACTATGGCTTCCTGTTATGGGAGCTTCCCTCCACTGTTTTCAGAAAAGGAGTACATTGGATAGATCAAATTGAACAGATCTATATTTCTATCCAATCAGATCTAAAATATTTAAAATTTTAAAATTAGGGTTTCTTTGACAAACCCTAGATCAGCCAACTCCGGAACTAGGATGGACACCTCAAATCGGTAAGATCTAATATTTTGCTATTTTCATTTGAGGTTCTCATTTCAAAGTGATATATCACATCATCTTGATGATAAGATTGGTGAAGTTGACAACTTCTAAGCATGGAAGTATTTGATCTCTCTAAAGAAAATGAATTGGACACCTACATGAGTAGAGAGGTTCCAGTTCCAGAGGGAGATGAGGCTCAAAGCCTTACACAAGAAGAACTTGGTCAAGGCCAAGAAGATCATTGTTTATTCAATCACGAATCACATTGTACCACAAGTGTCTTCCCTAAAGACACTAAAGATGTTTGATTCCTTTACCAAGCTATTTGAAGGGAAGAACATACATCGAAATATGACTTTGAGAAAATAGTTGAAGAATGTGAAGATCCAAAATGCAGAGACCATACAGTCATACTTTACGGAGGTCTCTCAAATCAGAGAACAACTTGAAGCGGTAGAAGAAGAAGTGAAGAATGCAGAAGTGGTGATAGCCAACTTGAATGGCCTCCTAGGATCATGGGATTCATTCATTCAAGGAATGTGTTCCAGAAAGAAGTGATTACTTTCAGCAGACTCTGGAAAGAGCACACACAAGAAGAAGCTCAACTAATAATAAGAGAAAAGAAGATGGGAGCAAGTAAAGATCAAGCTCTCACTATTCAAAGAAGATCCCTCAAACGATGAGGAATATGAATAAATCAACTCCTGAAGAACCTCTTATCCACCATAACATTTGGATAAGAAATGATGCTATTATAAATGAAGAAGACGATGAAGCTGAAGGATCAAGAAGGAATCTACCCACGAAACAAATAAAGATAAGTATTCAATTGTCATTTCATAATATTGTTTTGTTATTCATTTGTTTATATTCAGTTAATGTATTATGCATGATAGAATGTTTGCGTTAATGACAGTATACTACTAATCTACATGTGATGGTTAAGTAGCTTAGGGTGCTATACAACTCTCCATTGCTACTTATCTACAATGAAACCTCTTTGCTAACATATTGGATTAGTGCACAATCTCATTGTTGTCCTGGTAGAGATGGAAGGCATCTAGAAAAGTTTCCATGAGATATGGATGAATGTTGTATTGGCTAAAATAGTTGCATGATCATATATTTATGCATAAGAATTTGCCAGTATGAATATTCCTTATGAAATCTTTCTAACCATACAAATGCATTTGACTTGTAGGAAAGATCGCATACATAATCGCCTACAAGCAAAGAAGGATGAGACTTGTTCCGAATAACAAGTGACAACAGTTCAATATCAAGAATAATATGACGAATGCAGCGACATCATTAATAAAGAACCTTCTAGCTATGAAGAAGTAACCAAGAAAAAAGGGAAGACCAGTTCAAGAAGAATGATGTCTAGGATGCAGTATTGAGACCTGAAGAGAAGTTCATAGTTCCATCATGCAGTAGATGGAAACATCATGGGATAACACATACATAATGAGCTTGATGAATATTTGAACCTATGCTACAAGTTTGATAGAGGATTACAAGCTCACAGATGGGTGTGAGAAGAACTTTTGAAAAAGTTCAAGATAGAGGATCTTGCTATCCAATGATCCTAGATGGATACTACTTGTCACTCTAGTACAAAATGTTTCAGTACATAAAGTACAAAAGATAGAGGGAGTATGATGCTCCGCTTCAGAGGGAGTGACTACAGAATATCTTGAGGTCCGACATGGTATGAAAAGATGGATAGATTACTGATGAGTCTAGAATTTACTGAGATTAAAACCGATTCCAACCTTTGCTTCAAGGATGAAGGTGGAAGACCAATGATGCTACTGTTATGTGTCGATGCACTATTTTCTAGGCATGGAGGTGTGGACAAGGGAAGTATGCAGTAGAGATCCTGAAGAGGTTCAGGATGATGGACTGCATGACCACACCTATGGCATCAAACCTGAAGTCATTGAGTGTTGCTTCATCAGAGACAGTTGATGCTACGATGTATCGTCAGATTATTGGTTCCTTGATGTACCTGACAAATACGAGACCAGATATTTGCTTTGCTGTGAACACATTGAGACATGATCACCTGATGGGTGCAAAGCATGCAGTGAGGTACCTAAAGGGTACAGTTGATTATGGACTCAAGTATGAGTCGAATCAGAAGATTAACCTGGAGGTTTATGTTGATTCAGATTGGGCAGGCAGTGCCATTGATAGGAAGAGCACTTCAGTGTGTTGCTTCAGTATGGGATCAGGTGTGATCTCTTGGTTTTAGTAGGAATCAATCCTGTGTGGCACTAAGTACAGCTGAAGTAGAGTATGTCGCAGCTTGTTCAACTAGTTATGAGGTAGTATGGCTGAGGAAGCTACTGTCTGATTTATTTGATCTCCAATTGGATTCTACTTGTATACATTCTGACAACCAGATTTGTGTGAAGTTGTCATAGAATCCAGTGTTCCATGACAAGTCGAAGCAAATCGAGATCAAGTATCACTATGTCAGGGATATGGTGCAGAGTGGAGCAGTAAAGCTCCAGTATGTTGCAACGGAGGAATAGATAGATGATGTGTTGACGAAGCCATTGGCTAGGGTGAAGTTCGAGTACTTCAGGGAGAAGCTTGGTGTTCTCCAAATCAAGGTTTCCTCCAAGGGAAAATGATGAAACCCATAGCCATTGTGACATGGTGAGAGGATTGGTTCCTTCCATGGTCAGATGTAAGGGCTAAGCCATTCTATCATGGTGAGAGGATTGATTCCTTCCATGTCATATATGAGTGCTGAATCCATAAGCCATTTTGATGAGTAGGTGAGATGTAAGCGCTGAGCCATTCTATCATGGTGAGAGGATTGGTTCCTTCCATGTCAGATATGAGTGTTGATCCATTCTGATATGACTATAGGATTGGTTCCTACATGATTAGATATAAGGGCTATTACCATTCTTGGAATGGAGCTACCTGGTGAGGCACCAGGAATACTTGGTCTAGGACTGAGGGCCATTCTGATATGACTGTGACATGTGTTCTCACATGATCAGATATGAGTGCATGGCCATTCTAATGTGATAGAGGGATGTGTTCCCACTTGATTAGATGTAAGGGTTGAGCCATTCTGTCATGGCTAAAGGATTAGGTTCCTTCCATGTCATATGTGAGTATTGACCATTATGACTTGGTGTCAGATATAAGGGCTACCACCATTCTTGGAATGGAGCTACCTGGTGAGGTACCATGAACCCTCAATCTAGGACTGAGAGCCATCCTGATGTAACTGAGGGATGTGTTCCCACATGATCAGATGTAAGTGCAGAGCCTTTCCACAGATGATAGTAGGTGTGTCCTATCATGCTGGTGGATGTGAGTGCTGGCCTTTCCAGAGATGATAGTAGGTGTGTCCTATCATGCTAGTGGATGTGAGTGCTATGCCTTTTCACAAATGGTAGTAGGTGTGTCCTACCATGCTGGTGATTGTAAGTGTCATTCCTTTCCCTAGATGGTAGTAGGTGTGTCCTACCATGCTGGTGGATGTGAGTGGTGGCCTTTCCACATATGATAGTAGGTGTTTCCTATCATGCTGGTGGATGTGAGTGCTGCATATTTTCACAGATGGAAGTAGCTGTGTCCTACCATGCTGGTGATTGTAAGTGTTGTGCATTTCCACAGATGGTAGTAGGTGTGTCCTACCATGCTGGTGGATGTGAGTGTTGTGCTCTTCCATAGATGATAGTAGTTGTTTCCTATCATGCTGGTGGTTGTAAGTGTTGAGCATTTTCATAGATGATAGTAGTTGTGTCCTATCATGTTAGTGAATGTGAGTGCTGGGCCTTTCTGATGTGATTGTAGGATTGGTTCCTACATGATCAAATGTGAGTGCTGGCCATGCCTTTCTGACGAGTAGGTCAGATGTAAGTGTTGGATGGGCCATTCTAACTTGGTGTCAGATATCAACGCTGAAGAAGACCTACATGGAGGCTCAGCCTACAACCAGCATGAAAAAAGGGTGGCTCTATAGAACTTCCTATGATGAGAAGAATCATGAGATAGCACCCGTGGTACTGATCCAAATCGAGTGAGGATCTAGATCCAGTGATGATGTCCAGTGATGATGATCTAGTGATGATATAGATCCATTGATGATGATCCAGTAGTGATGATCCAGATCGAGTGATGATCTAAATCTAGCAATGATGATCCAGCAGTGATGATCCAGATCAAGTGATGATCCATATCCAGTGATGATGATCTAGATCGAGTGATGATATAGATCCAGTGATGATGATCCAAATCTAGTGATGATCTAGATCCAGTGATGATGATCCAGATCCAGTGATGATCTAGATCCAGTGATGATGATCCAGATAGAGTGATGATCTAGTTCCAGATGAAGATGACTTGAAGATGAAGATGATGAGAACTCAATGATGATCCAAATGATACAAAGAAGAAGACTTGTGCTGATAAATTGTGTCGAGAGAATATCTTCCTAGTTAAGAGGGAGTGTTGATGTATTTGTAACTTCAAAATGTAGTCATCCGTATTTCTTATGTATTGTAACCCAATGTTTATTCTGGGATGTATTTGTAATGTACTTGAGTCATGTCATACCCTGATGTTTATTCCGGGAAGTTTCTATAATGAGAAAGTCATGTCAGGTCATTGTGGGGTTAAAGTCCCCACAGTTATGGGGCCCTAGGGTTATTAGACTATCCTAGTGAAGTCGACCCTAGGTCAGTCATTGTAAGTTGGGGTAATAGTCCCCATCGTTGTGTTACCATCCTATTGGTCAGAGGAGGCAAAGTCCCCACAAGTTGTGGGGCACTAGGGTTATTACACACTCCTAGAGATGTCGGCTCTAGTAAGTAATTGTTAAGTGAGGCCGACATGTTGGAGTGGGTTTCAAGTGAATGAAAGAATATAAATAGAGATTGAGCCTCTCTATTTATCACACACACACTCACTCATTGGGGTGCATGAATGAGAGAGGAGAAGTTCTCTCAAGTGAGAGAGAGAGACAGAAGCTGTGGAGATCATCTTTATGTTTTTGGGTTTTACTTTTGGTGCTGATTCTATCTCTGAGGAAGTTGCGGGGTTTTCTCCTTTATGGTTTCCTCGAGGAAAATTATTTGTGTCTCTTGTCTCTTGTGTTGTGCTTGTGTTTTATTGTTGTGCATGTTATTCTCTTAGTGAAAGATCCTAAGATCATAATGGTAGCTTGAATGATAAAAATCTAACATCTAGGACTGCTGCATATACTTGCAATCATATGTAGAGATTTTTGTACTGTATTGTTGGATGGTTGGTTCTTCCACCTGGTTCTTCATCACTCTACTTCTGGGATGGACTTATAATTTATTTCAGCCACCGTATCACCCCTATGACCTCACACATTAGGGGGCATCTGTTACAGCTTATTTTACCACACATGGTAGATCACACATTTATGGCCTTCCTTGTCCCTTTGTAGACTCTTTGGACCCCATGGACCATTTTTGTACCTTTGATGTTTCCAAGATCATCCCTAAAAACACTCATTATTTTCCATACATGACTTTTAAACCCTTTCTCGTGTATACACACGAATATAACCCTTAAACCCGCATACATCAGGATGTGTGAAAAAGGCCAAACATTTTTGGAGTTTTCTTTGATGTGGATCCGAGTCACTTGTCTCTTGGCCCTCCATATGCCTTGAGATCACTCAGATTTGACCTTCCATTACCCCATTGAAGCACTATATAAGGAACCCTTTTGATACATTGAAAGGGGAGGAATTGAAGAGCAAGAAAACTATAGTCCATTGTTGTCGTAGCTTGCTTGTACTTGAGTCTGCATCCCTTTGTCCCTTGGAGAACTTGGTGTTCTTCCCAAGATTTCCTTTGCTTGTGAGATTGCTATTGAGAGATAGAGGATTGAGGTGGTGGAGGCCTAGGTGGAGGACTCAGTTTCTCCGGTTCGCAGACGTGCCGACAGAGGTTGTCATTCTTGTAATATCTTATTTATATTAATAGAAATATCTTTTCCTGTCTAATGATGTGAATTTAAATGAATATTGAATCCATGGATACCTTTAATTGCTTATACATTATTTATTATATATGCTAGAGTAGATATAACACCATTACATAACATGCATGTCTTGTTTGTTGATTGTTGAGAGAGCAAATTATTAACACAAGCAGGATTGGAAAAGCTCAATGGGGATCTACATCAACCATCCGGAATAAGATATGTTTCAAGATCCTTTAGTGTTAGATGTTTTATTTCTTTTGCATATTGGAAAGGGATTGATTTCTGCAGTTACTTTGTCTATTGTGGTACACCCCAAGCCATAGGAAGTTTTCTCCATAACACCTTTCTTTTTTGCAAGCCCCTTTACAACAAGTGTAGCCTTGTACTGCTTCTTTCCTTCATATTCTTCCTTCAACCTGTAAACCCATTTATTCTGCAATGCCATTTTTCTGTAGGCAACTTAACTAGATCCCAAGTCTGTTTTCTTATCAATGAGTCCATCTCCTCATCCATGCCTTTCTCCCACTTCTTTCTAGTTTCTACCTGCATTGCTTATTCATAACATTCTGGTTCACTAGAATCAGTCATCAATAAATAATACAGTGAAGGAGAGAATCGTTCAAGGGGTCTACTTAACCTGGTAGATTTTCTTACTGTTGCAGGAGTTTCAGGCACCTGCTGCTACTCTTGATTTTCTATTGCCTTTGGAACTTCATTTTCTTTTCTTTCATTAAGCACTGTGTACTCTGTGTTTTCCTTTTCCTCTTTCTTTCCTTGCAACTGATCTTTGTATATGACCTTTTCATTGAATACTACATCTCTACTCCTAATGATTTTTCGTCTTTCATAATCCCATAAATGATAACCAAAATCATCAACCCTGTATCCAATAAAGGTACATTTCTTAGATTTAGCTTCAAGCTTTGTTCTATCATCGTTATCAATATGGAAAAGTGTTTCACAACCAAAAGTTCTCATAAATGAGTATTTTACTTGTTTACCTGTCCATGCCTCCTTTATAATCCCACAATCCAAAGCACTTGAAGGCCCTCCTTTTATTAAATAAACAACAGTGTTTACAACATCAGCCCAAAACTATAAGGGAAACCCTGCATGTAGTCTCATACACCTTTCATGCTCCATGATTGTTATGTTCATCCTTTCTGCCACACCATTTTCTTGTGGTGTTCTAGGGACTGTCTTCTCTCTGTGAATCCCATTGTGTGAACAGTAACTGTCAAACTCCTTGCTGCAGTATTCACCTCCATTATCAGATCAAAGACATTTCAACATTTTTCCTGTCTCATTCCCAGCCATAGATTTCCACTTCTTAAAAGTATCAAACACATCAGATTTTTGTCTAATGCAATAAACCAAAATTTTCTAGTTGCATCATCAATAAAAGTAACATAATAATGAGAGCCACCAAGAGATTGTACCTGAGCTGGTCCACATACATCTGTATGGACAAGATCTAACTTTTCACTCTTATTTTCTTTCCCAGCCCTGAGAAAACTAACTCTCTTCTGTTTTCCATAAACACAGTTCTCACAGAATTCCAAACTTACCTGCTTCAGATATGGAAACAGTTTCCTTGAGTGGAGAATCTGCATCCCCTTCTCACTCATGTGGCCAAGCCTATGATGCCACAATGCCATACTTATTTCTGTGGAAGCTACGGAGATAGAATAATCAATATTATGAGGACATAAATATAATGTACATATCCTATCTCCTTTTGCTATTACCATTTATCATTTATCGACCTTCCACCATGTTTCTCCAAATGTAGACAAACAGCCGGCGCCGCCATCTCCCAATTTCCCTATTGAAATCAGTTCTTTTCATAGAAGGAATGTTCCTTACATATTTTAGCATCCAGTCATTTCTATTATTTAACCTAATATGTAGCTTACCCTTTGCAACAATTTTACATGGTTCATCATCCCCCAATAACACATGCCCAAAATCACCTTGAACATAATCATGAAAAAATTTCATATCGGGTGTAGCATGACATGAAGCCCATGAATCTACTACCTAGTAATCACTAATATTATCTAATGCAAGAATCAAAGCATCTTGTAACACATCACCTGCTACATTCGCTTCCTAAGTAGTCTCTTGCTATCTATCTCCATTCTTCTTTGGAGCTCTGCAGTCGTTCTTCAAATGTCCTTTCTTACCACATTTCTAGCACTCTATTTTTCCAAATCTAGACTTGGATCTTCCCTTTCCATACTTGTCGTGGTTACCTGGGCTCTTTCCTCTCTCCTTTTGTCTCCCTCTGCTCTCCATGGTCAACACATTACCTGATGTCTCACCTGTGCTTTTTCTTCGCATTTCCTTACTAAGAATAACACCAACAACATCATCAAACTTCAAAGTGTTTGAACTAGGGACAGAGTTACTTACAGCCATGACCAAGCTATTCGAGCTTTCTGGAAATGAACACAATATTAGAAGATCCATAACCTCATCATCAAAGTTCACTTTTATAGAACTTAACTGACTGGTAAGTGTATTAAACTCATTTAAATGATCGGCAACATATCCACCTTCTAACATTTTCATATTAAATAAACGCTTCATTAAAAATACCTTGTTGGAAGCCGAGGGTTTTTCATAGAGCTTACCCAATGCTCTCATCATGCCCATTTCCCTCGGTTGTTTTTTCTTTCGAAATATTGAAAGCCACCGACGAAGCTAGGCACAGTCATATTGTTCCCAATGCCTTTCTGTCAAGAACCTCCCATTCTTCATCCTTCATAGTCATCGGTTGTTTTTCTTTTCGTCCCAATGATAGGTATAGATCCTTCTGGTATAGATAGTCCTCCAATTTGTATCTTCCATAACTGATAGTTTTGGACATTAAATTTCTCAACCCTAAACTTTACCTCTTCTGTCATTTCTTTCACTCAAACCAGGAACCATTCTTTCCTGCGAGTTTACCAACCAAATAGACCTTTTGGCTCTGATACCAATTGTTAGAAAACAAGACCGCAGAGCAATAATAGTTATATAGTTAAATCATTAAACAAGATGCAAAACACATTAAACACATTATAGAGAGACACATATATAATGTGGTTCACCCAAATGATGGGCTATGTTCACAAATAAATTGCCAGTCATTTTATTACAGTCCTGAAAGATGAAGGGATACAACCTGCAACAAGACCGCTGCACTTCCTCTTCACACTCTCACAATCTCTCTTGCACAATCACAGAGATTATTTACAATGCTATAATACCATACACAACCATGTTACAATGCTTTCTTTTATAGAAGAAAAATACCATGGAAAAATACTACGATTAACCCAATACCATGGGTCCACATAATTGTTGGCGAACACATATTCCAAAAACTTTCTCGGGGGAATGAGTGTACAGTACACCCGGGGTACAAACACGACTGAATAATATCTCTGAATCTGGAAGATCAGGCTCCACAACCAACAACATGTTTCTCAATTAAGACCCAGATATCAAAATAGAACCAAATATATCTTATTTATTCTCCCATATGTATCATTTTCATAAATCCCAGGTATGCCCAAATTAAGAAAATGATTTTGATTGAATTTTTATTAATCTTACATGCTTGGACCTTTTGAAGGAGAATTGAATAAAATTTCAACCTTTTGAAGGAGAAATGAATAAAATTTTAAATTCTACTCGGAATTTATCCCAATGAAAACATTTTGGCTGATGTTTTATTAATCTTGCACTGAATAAAATTTGAAATCCTATCTTGGGCGTCTCCATAGGAGAGCTAGCCCAAACCAAACATTTGACCATAAATTTTAACTTCTGGGTAAAGTATTACCCATGCTAAAATGTTGAATATATTTTTTATTATTTGGTCACCCTTTAGAGCTAGGGCGTCTCCTTAGAGGAGAACAACCCACCAACATAAAATGTTCGATTGTAAATTTTAACTGTTGGGTAAAGCATTATCCATGCCAAAACGTTAGATTCTAAATTATTTCAAATCTTTAATTCTGCGGTAAAATGTCTCCCAAGCCAAACATTTGACTAAGTAATAATTTAAATATGGAATGCTAGGTAAAGCGGTTTATTTCAAAAAAATTGAACCTTGTAATGTCTTGAATGCTAGATAAAGTATTCTCCTCCCAAAAACATTTTTACGGTGATTTATTTTAAAGATTTGGATGATGTTAAAGCATATCCTCTTAAAAAAAAAAATTTACCGTAATTTGGTTTAAAGATTTGGATATTGTAAAAAAAAATATATATATATATATATAATCATTTTTTTTGTCCATTGGATGTAGTTCGGGTGGTTGGCAGATTTGGTTATTGCCTTTTCCACTAAGACTCGAATCTTGCTTGAGACATTTGCTCTTTGGGAGCCCTTGTATGTAATGAAATATTAGGCTGGTGAGCCGGTTATTGTGATTAATGATACCCAATTTCTCGGGACATTTGCTCCTTGGGAGCCCTTGTATGTAATGAAATATTAGGTTGGTGAACCGGTTATCGTGATTAACGATGCCCAAGTTCATGTATACTTGCCTAGCGAGTATAAGATATTTTCCCAAATAGACGTAGCCATGGTGTAAAATTGGGCTTCCATGGTGAACCACTTTTATATATATATATATATATATATAAACCATTTTTTACAATAATTTCTTTGAAATGGTAATTGTTGGGTAGAAGCGTTACCCATACAAATGTCGCCTTTAATATTATTCCAAAATCTTGATGGTTGGAGAGAGTGTCTCCCTCCCAAAATTTTATGATTGTGTTTTAATTAAGTTCAAAATGCCAAACTATTCTCGTTGTTTCCCTTGGAGGAGAACGACCCATAAAAAATAAAATAAAAAATTGAATGCGTACCTTGTTACAACAAGCGATCCCTTAACCAAACGTTGGAGTTAGATATTGAAAAGGTTTTTGGCATAAAAATAAAATAAATAAATAAATAAAAATAAAAAATAAACACTTATATGAATAAATTAAAAACCATTGAGTATCGATGAAGAATTTAATTATATATATATTCTATTTTGATTATGTTGGGTTTAAATAATTTGATATATAAATAATCATATGTTCATTAAATTTTATAAGATGTATGTTTGAGTGTTCTTCGCTATGATTAATAGAAAATGTTAATCTTGTTCAATAAATACGGAGTCTTTACCCTGGATTTGGGTTCCAGCAAGCCCGACCGATAGTGAGGGGCGCCTCGATCCGTGTGTTGGACACGTGGCACCACACATGCTGGAGCTATTACCATGCTTGCGTCGTCGCCAAGTTCTTTTGTGCGGGTGGGTGAGAAGGTATTGTCTTTGGTTGGCCCATGTTCGAAGCGGTTCCATTGCATTCCTTATGGTTTTGATGGGAATTACTACACAGCGTGAAAAGTTAATGCAGGTTTAGAGAGGCGCCATTAAGCAGAGAGCCATGGACGAGCATGGCATTATCATTTGCAAAGTGGTTGTGGGTTATTTTGAAAGGTCTAGTGTTTTCTAGTTTGTTGCTCTCGTGTTTGATGGGATTCTCCATTGGTATGAAGTTTTTGCAGGGATGACCATTTTAGTAGGCACACTCGGTGGTAATCTGGTTTTGCACCCTCTCCCGCTGCCATGAGCTATCTAGTTCCACCACCCCATTACACGGAACTCGGGTACGTGGTTCCTCAACATGTCTAAGCAAAGAGGTACACCCAAACGGGGCAACAGTGGAAGAGGGAATTCCCAGCGTGGTCTTAGCGTTCAAGTGGAGGAAGGCTATGAGGTGAACATTTTAGCGCCTATTAGAGTTCTCATTGACGAATGGGAAGGGAGATTGGTGGACTAATGCCTGGCCACCAGGCATGATGGTAGTAAAATCAACCATTTCTAGTTGGTGAAGAATATGTTAAGAAACCTCATGGAGGAGATGTTTGGAAATTGGAGTGCTTCCCAAGACATTGTCCTCTCGTTGAAGGCCAAAATGGCCGAGATGGACAGTCAGCTTAGCAATCTGGATTCATATTCAGTGCGTGCAAGTGTATGGAGAGCTCAACAAGACAAGCTAGACACATGGAAGGTAGGTACAGTAGTGAGATAGGTGGCAGGTTGAGGGATATTGGTTTGATTCCAACACCAATGATGGTTCAGGCTGCACATTTTCCCATCTCGTCCACCATTGAACCATTGTTCAAGCAGGGTTGGAAGGTTAGGGGCTTAGCCATGGGCCTCCTTAGTCTACATTGGCCACCACCGCCAACACCATTAGCAACTCGGAGGAAGGAGGGTGGGCATGTCTCATCTTGGAAGAAACACCCCCCCATGACTAGTTCTCATGTCTTCTTCAGCGTCGCGTGCTTCACCGGGTTCAGAATGTATTGTCGGGTTTTTTTGTCATCTGTCGATATTTTGGTTGCAATTACGTGTTTATGGAAGAACAAATATTGTAAATGTTATCACTAATGGTTACCTCTAGCTTCTTAAAATTATGAACTCTTTTTGTAATAGTCTCTTCAGATTGCCCTCCATTTTTTACAGGCTTGGGTGGTGGTTCCACCACCTGCGACCTCCTCTGGTTCGGGCCACTATTGTAATTTGTGTTCTTTCAATTTAAATGAATTCGGAGCTTTACAAAAGAAAAACAACAGAGCCTTTAGAAGCCTCATCTAGTCTTCTCTATCGCTTACATAAGTGATAGCATGAAAGATTATTGGAATATAAATTTGAATTTGAAATAGTGGTTGATAGGGACTTGATGTTCTAGCCTAGAAGGGTTGTAAATAGGTAATAATAGCAACGCTTAGCATTCAAAATGTTATAATAGATAGTGTTGATACCTAATAGAAATAATTTTTATGTTTGAAAAGGAGATGAAGTTTTTCTGTCTGTTGTAAATGGTTATGTTCTTAACAAGTGGTTAATAAAGTATTAGAGAAATTGATGTAGGGGGAATAAAACTTAAAAGTTGTTTCTATGGTTTAAATTATTGTTTCATGCAATATGTATATATATACATATTCTTCTAAAAGGATGCTTTTATATAATTTTATAAGAATGAATGTTGTAAATATGTTATAGAATGCATTTATAATCTTATATGTTGGAAGGAGGTAACTTTACATAACATATAAATATGGTGAAATGATATTTTATACCTACATGGAGACCTCCTTAAGTATGTCTTAAAATAAATTTAAAAAGTTCCTCTAATAGAACTAATGGGGTTGTTAGAAATGAGGACAGGAGACTTTTAGTTATGGATAGATATTGCAATAAACGTGTAGTTATAGATATGTTACTTCAATATAAGTTGGTTGTAAGAGTGGAAAAGTATTACAAGCCTACTTAAACGAATATGGTCTTGAAAAGATAGATTATGATTAAAATCAAAAGGTTGTTAGTTGCTAAGACAACCAAGTGGATACTTATTATTATGTCCCCGATAGGGGATATATATAAATCAATCAAGGCTATTAATTCATCTTGTTTATTTTAATTTTTCAATTTTGTTAAAGTTATACCATAGTTGAAGTATTATTTATTTATGTGTCATTTTTTAAAATTGTAATTAATTGTCATTCTATTGGCGGAAACAGGTGACATTGGTGTTGATATTTGTGCCCCAAGACCCAACGGCAGGATGACGTTGGTGTTGATATTTCTGCCCCGAGACCCGGCGGTAGGATTGCGTCAGCCTAGTAACTTGGGATGTTGCATGGTGTTCGCTTCAATGTTTATGACCTCGCTGAGACCTAGCTTTTTGTGCAGTGAAGTGCCAAATGTGTTGTGTTCTTAATAACATGTGTCAAATGTCTTGTATTCTAAATAACAAGTGGATTAACATGCAATTTTATAGAAAAATATANTATATAGGATTGGATTAAGATCTATATATTAAAAATAGGATAATAGATAGATTATATGCTATTGGTATTTTCTTTTACTGCACTAATAGGGTACAGGATTTATTACAGAGCAACTCAGTTTCTTGTAAATTCTTAATCATCATCAGTTTCAGGTCCGCTAGCACCTGGTGTGCAAATTCTCAATCGGTCTTCCACTCAAGTTCATTCAAAGGTAGTATTCATTTAGACATTGATTTTTTTATGAATCCCAATGGTAAGGAGTTGCATTGACTGTAGAACCAAAATACAATCGCACTTGCAAGACATGTGGGCACAAAAAACTGATAAGTGGATTGTCTTTGACAGCTTCCAGCATTCCTTACACAATTTGAAGGGGACTTCGGTGTTGACTAAGGCTCTTAAATGCAATTTGGAAACCCCCGAATATAGAGGTGTTCGATTTGTTCAAATTTTTTGAATGGGACTGCAAATGCAATAAAGGTTTTTCGTTACCCAAGCCTTGAAGCTGCCTGCAGTGTGTGACAGGAATGTGCATAATTTTTCTAGTCTCTTAATGAAACAATAAATTTTTCATTGTTTTCTTTAACTTTAATTTTTAGTTTGAAATGTAATTTTTTTTATACTTGATATGGTGCGAGTTAACTCTTCTTAATACTTTAAATAAAAAAAATGTGCTTATTACTTTACATAAAAATAAAAATAATAAGATATGGATACTGTGAGAGTGAACTGTCAAAAATAGTATTTGATGAGCTCTCTGACTTCTTTAATCCTGGAGTAAGGAAATTTGGGGTCTTTAATTATGAGTAAAAAGGACAAGATTTGGAAGAGGGATCTGTTTTCCATATCCTGGCAAGTAATCTGGTAATCAAATCAGGGGAATGTGGAATTGATTTGAATACGAGATTGGCAATTGGGTTAATTATTAAGTTTATCATGTGAGTTTGGTAAATTTTATTACCTAATTTTTTTCAGTCATTGGTGATAAAGTTAAATGAGTGGATTCCATATTTATTTTTACAACCAAAATGAGAAGAATAGAACACTTCTAATTCTGTCTGACTCCATGAAAATTATGTAGGAGTAATGAAAATATAACAGTTGTAATATTATTACGATTTATTCCAGCAAATATATGAAAATTCAGGACTTACCCTGGACCGTAACTTTAGTCTAGTAAGAGGTAAAACAGGTATCCCATGAAACCAAAATATGGTTGGAAACCTTGTGCAAGAGTTGTGAATTAAAATTTGTATATTTTCATATAATGTATGGGTATAAACTATATGATTCCACACTAATAAACTGTGTTGATAGGCATAGGTAGAATTTTTATTTTTTTCATTTAAACTGTGTTGATAAATTGCAACTTACGTTTTGAATTTAGAATTTTTGGTAGAATTTTTATCTTTTACATTTAAATTGTGCTGATAAATTGCAAATTAACTTTTCAATTTAGAGTTTTTGGCTCATTTTATATATATTGGTGAAGATGGCATTAAACTATTTCATTGGCCAATTCTTAAACTTTCATTCAATTTGTTTGAAAAAATTAATTGTGCAGATTGCCTAGTTCTAATGTTGGTGATTTGATTTGTATCTAATTATAATATGCATATGAGGAATGAGGAAGATATGCTTTGGCCCACAATAAGAGTGTAATCATCAATTTTTCTCTTTATTTTTATATGGTTCTCCTTCTACTTTATTGGCTTTGCTAAAAGTTATGCTAAATTGTATGATAAGCATTCATCAAAATCCACTATTGCACCCACCTTTCTCTGGGAGCAGAGTAAACAAGTTCTTCATGGGTGACTTATTCATGATCTGTGCTCGGGTCATGATCTATGATGAGGATTATCAAAACTAGGAAGATAAGGTCCTACCTAGGGAACAAAGTGGAGAGATAGAGTCGTATCCAAGGAATACCATTGATACAAGGTCCCTAATACAAAAATGATGAAAGAAGTACAAGTGTTTTCGTGGCTATACAGTGCATTAAAATGCCAATTTAAGCGGTTTAGCACTCATATCTATAGGTAGGAATTGTGGGGGCGGCCATCACTAATTATTTGAAGAAGTATTGGATTCATTTATTGATTGGAAGGAAAGACTAATACCGAATGATGATCCATTATGTTCTTTGTAATTAGATTGTTTTGATAATGACAAATACTCGGAAATATATGCTTTAAATAAATCAATGATGCTTTAAACAAATGAAACTTGGACAATATATGCTTTAAATAAATTAATGATGCATTAAACAAATCAAACTTTGTGTTGTAATTGTTGTAATTTAATTTCTATTGTAATTGTAAGTTGAAATGTATAACTTTGTGTTGTAATTGCTTTGTGTTGTAATTGCTGTAATTTAATTTCTATTGTAATTGTAAGTTGAAATGTCTATAACTTTAGTGTTATAGCAATAATTATTTAATAAATTGGTCCCGCCGCGGTATTTGTATAATTGTCTTCTTCTCTACTAATCAAGACAATAGAATAATCACCACAATAGAATCAAATTGAGATTTATCTTCTACAAAATTAACATATCAATCAACATCGTTAGTAAAATGTTTAAATGCTTCTCAATCAACACACCAATCATCCTTAATACTCTTTGAATCTTTCTTTTTGGCCATGAATTCAGAATTCTTCTTCATTGTGTTTAACATCATGTTTTTGTTTCTTTGAATTGATCATTGAAACACTCTTCTGAGTTGTGGTTTTATCCCAAAAGTGCTTTATGCAAACTTTGCTTATGTGGTGTAACTTGCCACAATAAAAATGCAATGGATTTTCAACTTTTACCTAACTCGTAAGAGAACTACCATTATCCTCTTTTCTCTATTACTACCCTTTCTCTTAAAACTTCATTGCATGTGTTATCCCAAAATCCGGATTCACATTGCTCTTCCCAAAGTGTTTTTTCCATCAATGTTGTTGTAAGAGCTTAGTGCTCTATTGCTTGAATGTTGGATCTTGATCTATGTGTTGGGCCAATGAATTGCAACAATAGATACTAGATCCGTTGGCTTTATTTTAATTATAAACTTTAGGCCTCTATCACAACTTATGAGGTGTTTGCAATATGTATGCAACTTCAAAGGCCTAACCTGAAACTAATATTCTAAATAGAAATGCTCAAATTCAACAAAGCACTCTCCTTAACCACTCATTTTTGTCTTAAGACCTTCACCCCTATCTCCTCTTACAATGTGCAAAGTAGATGGGTATCTTAGAGTCACTCTTTTGGGTTAAAGATCTAGTGAAGTGACTCCAATGAATCAAATCAATCTAGAATCCTTACGCTACTTCAAAGCAAATTAATTCTTACAACCTTGATGAAACATAGATTCAAAGGATGTATTGTAAAGTGATGACAATCATGAATAAACACATGGAAATGAATTATATGTAATAAAACATTACACGATTTATTTACTAGTAAAATCAATGCTAAGAAATGCTAAAAAACACATAAACTAGTTAGTTGTAATGCTATTGTAGGAGTCTGTAATTTTACTACAAAAGTATGAAATCACAAATAAAAATAACTCAAATGCAAATGAAAGATAAATATAATGGTTATCATTCCTTTCCTTAAGTGGACCCTATTCAAGGATACTCTTGGAACCCTTGTTAACATAAAAGACTAAGTATGAAGAAAAATAAATTATCTTTTATTCAAACTCCATTCAGAATATCAAGACAAAGTGCCTTCTTCTACAATTCGAATTTCAAAATATCTAAGAGAAATAATAACACAAAAATGAAGTTTATGAACATTCAACTATCAACTTAAATACTCTTAAGATATATTTTATTTATGGACTTGACTGTGTGCAAATTTACGAGTCCGACGTTTCAGGTGGACACTCCACCCATCTTCAGGGATCATTTTACCGAGCTCTCATGAACCCTAAAGATAGATGGAGTGTCCACCCGAAACATTGGACTTTGAAATTTACACATAGTCAAATCTAGAAACCAAATATATCTTGGTGATGAACTGTGAAAATATTCATGCTATTAAATACTCTTATTTATATTATAGATGGAAATCTAAGTAAATGATCCATTCACCCCTTGATTGATGGGAGATACTCTGATAAATTTGCATTGGTGTCTCCTTGAATCCTAGAATACTTGTGCAACTTGAACTCTTGATGCAATTCAGGCTACGTAGGGCCATAAATTTCTCATTGAACAATGGCAGCTTTTGGAGTGACAATGAGGAACAAAATTCCTAAGAATACTCCTTATGCTTCTTGCTATTGTAATCATTAGTGAGGACATTAGTGATTTCATCCTTGCACTCTTTGACTTGAAACCACATTAGTTTCATATTTGAAATGTGTGCAGGCCTACTCAAAATCACCTAAGAAACAAAGTACATCACATGCATTCAATAGGCTAAGTAAATTATTCATGCAAACTAGCAATGTCTTATACCTTCAAGAAATATGAAAATGCATATTTATTAATCAAAGATAAGCAAGGTTTGACTCAAAAAGTCAAATATTCATAGAAAAATGGGAAAAATATAGGTAATTATAAAATCCCATCCCACTGCTAGTAATGTTCAAGGTCTCGATAACATTTACATAAAAAACTTTAAATTCAAAGCTATAATCACCATTTCTTCTTTTTCCATTTTCTTTTGAATTGATCTATAATATCATGTATATTTAATAAATAATCTTGTAAAAAGTTAAACTCTTCCATTTTAATCAAGAATAACATATTTACCTTTATTTGAAATTTCATGTTTTTTTCGTAACTACCCCACGTGATAAGCACATAATTACCATTTTGAACTTGTGGTAAAACTTGATCAACATCACTACTTCTTAAGTCTTTTCCTCGTACTTTGCTTGGGAATCCACACAATCGTTACTCCACACTTCTTTTCCCATACAAGTTTGTTCAAACACATGTATTCAAAGAGTCATTTTTTGTTTCCATGATTTAGAATACAAACAATTCCACTCGAAGATTATATAGGTTAAACTATCCATTTTTATAGAATTCAAATACAACAATCAGTGTTAAAACTTTGTTCCATGACAATAAAATAATAGCGACACTATATTTTCATTCAAATTTTAAAAATAATATAAAACACTAACGAACTTGTGAAGTTATATCGCTTGGCATATATTGCTTCAAATTCTTCTTCAAATTGATTTGAATCTTTTACACAAGTTGCTTATTAAGTGGAGGATTCATTGATTTTCCCTTCAAATCCCAAAATAAAACACTGCTAAGAAAACAGCTTAATTCCTCCAAAGTGGCTTCCTTCTACTTGGCATTGTGGCT
Organism: Pseudotsuga menziesii; assembly: GCA_001517045.1. NCBI lineage: Eukaryota > Viridiplantae > Streptophyta > Pinopsida > Pinales > Pinaceae > Pseudotsuga > Pseudotsuga menziesii. Next base: position 182,924 of record LPNX010496840.1, on the reverse strand, counting down.
TCTTTGACTTACCAACAATAGTTGTTAAAGCAAACTTGGATGTTTAATGGTTAAAGAAAGAAATGTCACACCCAATGTTATGGGAAGTGTTGTTTGTTTGGATATAAAGTTTCTAGATGCGTCTGTAAACCTTATAAATAATTAATTGCAAATTTAATAAACAAGAAGCCAACCCATATGCAATGTCGAGGACATTTCCACCTCGTGGATCTTGTTATATAATACTTCATGTTATGGGTTAATACATTGTCAGTAATGGTTAAGGGTCCCATTTATTTCTCTATGTTAAAATGGGTGGATATCACTAATATTTCAATAAATAAAATACATAAAATTATATTGGTATGAGATTTTGTTAAAATTGTTTTATAAATAATTATATTTAAGGGTATGTAAATCATTATCATGAACTCATCCTTATATACATTGTGTAGAATTCAATTCTTTATGATTTATATTCTTGTTATTTAGAATGTTGAGAATAACTATTACATAAATCACAATGTGATTGACTATGTGTAAATAATGAAGATATGATGAGGACAAATATTGAGTGGTTAATTTAAATATGGATTAGATTAATTATTTACTTTGAAATATTAGAAAGTGTAAGCTAAAAGCATTATAGAGGATCACAACCTAAGGTCGAGAATATGGTTCACTATTATTGAGGCTAACATGTTGGCATGTTAAAAGATGTTAAAAATGAAAAAATCCACACCCCATTTTCCCAAAATAGCACCAAGGAAATCAAGGACATTGAAAGTGAAAAATCCATTGGAAAGGAGGTAAATTTGTTTATGGATAACCCATTCGATTGAAAAAAGTAAAAATAGAATAATTTGATATAAGATTTTTGTTTAATCTAGTTTTATTGTTTCGTGATGTTATGTTACAATATCCTTACAATGAAATGAAATGGTTGGACTTTAGTATGTGATATAAACTTAATGATGGGAATGCAGTGAAATGTTGAGTATTTGCTTAGGTTAGGATATTTATTATATTGTACTATTGATGGTGTATTAAGTGTAATAAGGAGTTCCATGAGGGCATAATAACTCTAGATTGATCCCATTGAACTAGGATTGGATCGAGATAGTTTAGAATGTCATGTATATGTCATTGTATCATCTTGGTTGATTACTAGGTGATGGTTTATGTAAGAAGACCTAGGGATTCCATGTCCTTGATGAAATAGTATGGAATTAAACAAATAATGACTCGGATATGAACATAAATGATTCTGATGATAACCATATGAGAAATTTCATGGAGTAAATTAAAACAAGTTCTAGTTGTGTTAGAGAGTCCTTCATTGGATATAATTGAGTCTTAACGAAGTAAATTCATATTCATGAAGCATGATTCTTGTTAATCCATATAATCATAGAGAGACATGGTAAAGCCAAAACTTTCATTTATCTAGATTTAAACTCCAACATTTTAAAGAATTATCGAAGACTGGAGAGAGTAAAGACTCTCTCTTGTCTAACTTCCACCAAGTGCTGAAAAATTCGAATGGAGATGATTATTGTCAAAAAAAACATGCAAATGATCATCACAATGATCTAAAAGCAAGGAGGCTAATCACTTGATATGGTATATCTTAACGACAACTAGTCCTTGAGACAGGACTCAATGAGACTATTGAGAGACACATGATGTGACTAGGAAATTCTTCCAAAGTGGTCATATGGCCATGGAAATGTTAAGATAAGGTAAGTACATGATGAGCTCCTTGATTAGGGAATAACGATACTAAATATATGACTAGGAAATTAAATTCAATACCATCGTCTAAGTCACTAAAACCCAACGTGTTGGAACCATATCTAAATTGAGAGTCAATTTTATTAATATCTTTGGGTTTGGAGGAAGCCTTATGAGAGTGATGATTAACTTAGGCATTGATTGTTGACTACATAATAGACATTATTGATTTGGGAATTTGCAATTATAATCTATATTTTATTGAGGATTGTATCCCTTCTCTCCTTGGAAGAGTGGACAACCATATAGATTTGAATTCTTACTTAACTTTGGATGTGCTAAAAGTTGATTTATTATTCATACGACATATCTTTATATAATTTGGATATCATAAATCCTGATGGGAGACTATGAGTGTTGAAAATCTAGGTCAGATTAGAAATTATAAAAATTATTAGTGGATTTACATTACGTGAAATTACTATTGGATTCAAGAAAATGTGTTGGAATCTTATTGTGTGGAACATAAATTAAATGATTTAATATATCTAGTGCTTATGGTAATGATCATTTGATGAGAATATAGTATAATGTGATAAAGACTTGCATGCAAAAAGAAAGAAAAACTAGCATTGAATATACCATAAGAAAGAACTTCGAGACGAATTTTCCTAAAGAGGGGGAGTATGTAATGCCCCACTTAGGGATAGGAAAATTAATTGAATAAAATCATTCTATAATATAAATAGATTTGGATTCCTATATGGGGATCTAATATCAATGATAGATATAGTCCCCAGTCGGTGACCTGGGAGGATGCATTGGACATATGTAGACTCTACATACTTATTCTGGAACTTTAGGATGAAATTTCATGAAGTGGGGGTGTATGTAACACCCTTTTTTTACCCTAACTCTTGACATTAGAATAAACTATTATTTTAGGGCATTCCATGACAAATGACCTAACTATTTAATTATTTGAGATCTAAAAACATTGTAAGGACGTATTTATGAGGGCATCTGATTTTGGATGACTTGGACATGTGTGAAGCAATGAATTATTGATGAGATATGACCTAAGAAGGATTATTTGACATATTGATGAGTAACTTCTGACTATGAGAATGATTTCAACATTTCGTCAAATGTGAATGCACTGATATTATGTTTGTGAAACGAAGAATCATGTGAAGTATTAGCAAGGAGTAAAAGGTGTATAATGTTTTATTGACAAAATTTATGTAGCATGTACTCTGACATTTTGTCGAGTGTGACAGTAAAGGTAGGTACATGAACCAAAAGAAAGAATAAATGTGAAAAGACTCTAGCTGAGTTGACGACTATGGAAGGTGATATCAATATTGTTTGTGATATAATTTAATTGTTATATGCTTGATGCACAAGAGGTATGATGTGCATGGACTCTGGATGAGTCGAGATCCTTCGACAATTAATGTCAATCTGATACTTATATTATGTTTGAAAATGTGTTTATAAGATATGATGCACATGAAGATTTATGTGAAAATGATGGGATTGTGATTTCCAAACAATCCACATCAGGTGACATGCCTGAAAATATTATAGGTGTAAGTCTAGCAAATTGGATGACGCAATGAAATTTGAATAGAGTCATGGTGAATATAGTTTATCAGATGTATGTGTCATGAGGGTAGGCCACGAGTTGGTCACTCACAAATATTGTACTGGAGGGCACGCAATAAGGATTTGACCTTATTCCCCAGGAACCACCTGGCTCTTCACAGGGTAGGAGAACTTAGGTAACACTGGCTCATTCGACGTAAATAGCTCCCCGCCCGCGGGAATTATTGGAAGGGCGTCCTAGGAGCATATCACCTTGATAATTCTAGTCATGACGAGAATGTGGCGGTAATCAACATCTATTTTAATTAAGGAAAATAAATATTTGATCTTAAATGACTTTAAGTAAATAAAATATATATAAAATGATAATTAAATTAAAAATAATAAATAAACAAACAAATAAATAAATAAGGATAAATGAATAAAACGAAACAAACATAGGTTGATAAATTAGTTAACAGAGTCAATTAAGGAACTTGAACTAAAGTAAAATCCTAACTAATTGGAAAAGAATCAGAGAACTAATGATAACTAAAAAGTGGGTGGGTAAATAAAATTGATTAATTAATTAATTAATTAAATTGAAAAGTTAACTAAAAGTGGTGCATGGGATGCATGGGAATTAGCAAAAAGGTTAATAAAAGATAATAAAAGAAAGGAAGAATGGGGGATCCTCATCTTCTTCTTCTTCGATCCTATCATAGTTTGGAGATCAAACCAATTTGGTAGCTCTGAGGCGATTATGGAAGAGTGTGGTTCAACAAGACGTGCGTGAGGTTGGGATCGTCCCAACATCATTCTGGCATCATACTTCCATTACTAGCAAGGTGTTGTCAGCCCCGTCAAGCTCAGGAGTTCTGAGGGAGGGAGAGTACCCATCAGGGTATGGTAGGGAGGGAACTGATGGATCCAACATGATTGGAAATCCAACGACAACAACAGCATTGGAGTAATGAAAAAACAACCTTCATCCTCGTCCTCAAACGACAACTAGCATTATCAACAAGTATTCTACTATTTTTTAAAGTATTTTTATTTGATAAATTAGAATTATAAATACTAGTTGTACCATTGAGGAAGATCTTAAGGCTTTTATGCATGTGCAGTGATGAAATTTAAATTAATGTTTTATGGGATATTAAAAGATCACATTAAAAGAACTACCAATATATGTTTAACTTTGCTTAGATTTGATCCATTTACCGGAAAATATGCATGACCTTAGTTGTATTTGTCGGACCACTGGAGGGTCGTTACAAGGATGAGCACGAAAGGAGTTACATACGTCCCCATACTAGGCTACAAAATGCGCCTCTTCAGTGAAAAAATATTGAATTTTATAGTGTAAACTATAATATAGTTCATAAATAATAAAAATACTATTAATATCAAAGTATATACTAAATTAAATTTGATATTTTCAACTATATGGCATAGATAATAAATTATAAGGCTATCTTAACTAATGTTTTTCTCCTTACATTTTTTAATTTAGCTATCCCTAAATTAGGTGAAAAGGACAAAGAAATCATAACGAAAATCATCAGCCGAAGAAATATGTTGATCACTCTTTTGAGATTTAAATTTAAAAGATCATCACTTTCATCTTATGCTTGGATGTCATAAATCTACAAACACCAAATCAGAGCTCCTAGTGTCATGGGTGTTGTTACACTTATGTTGGTTAAATGGGATTTTTTTTTTGCATATTTTTTGGGACTCCTTGACTATCATTAATTGGTTCAATGGGAATTCAAGGCTATCGTCCCTCTCATTGTCCCATTGGGTTGCTTGAATTGCAGAGTTTCATACACTCTTTGGTGAGTTTCAAATCAATCAAATCCACAGGGAATTCAATACAGTAGAGGAATTTTTGTCTAAAAGGGAATTATTATGTGAACATGGCTACGTGTAGTTTCAAGAATTCGTTGATGGTAACCTCTCTTGCGAGGGGTTGTTATATTTATACTAACTTGAGGGGAGTTAGTTTTTGTGTCTTATATATTTCTGGATCGATGAAATTTATTTGTTAATTTTTGTACCCTTTGTATGTATTGGTATCATGCATTTCCCTCTTTATGAATTGGAGAGAATATACTTTTGTGTGGGTTCCAACATTTTTTTGGTAATATGTACTATCCATAGTGCAACATTCATCTCTTCCTTGAAGATGTTTTCTATTCTCCTTAATTTTCCTTCCTTTCTTTGATTCAATATGAATAGAAATACTTTTGTAAGGGGGCATAAAGAAAGTTTAAAAAAACACAGAGATTGCAGAGTTGGCATTTTGTGGAGGCATGTCTAGCTCAACATATAAACCTATGAGATGGTCAACTTATTGTCTAGTGCTAACATTTGTATAGAATAAGGATTTGCATTGGAGTGTTGCCATTGTTTATGTGCCTACAATAGAAACCAAAAAGAAATAGTTTTGACTATGAAATATTTGTGAAGTTAGACTCATAATAAGTTATAATCTTCAAAGTAAATGAATGGGATTAATCTTTTTTTCTTTGCAGATAAAACACTTTCTTCTCATGGAGTAAAATAATGTAGCTTAATATTATTTACTTTGCAAATAAAACGCTCTCTTCTCATGGAATAAAATAGTGCACGAGTGAAGATAGTGTGATGCAAATAATTTCTACAGATAAAGACTACACATAAAAATAAAATATATAACATGGTAATGAAAAGGTTGGCACTCCATGTCCCACCAATGCTAGTAAATTTGTTACCTGTAAGAAAAAGTTGTTACATGTTAACACTATATTGTATGAAGCGATTATCTCGGTTTCTCAATGCATCAACATCATATCATATAAGGTGATTATGAGATAAAAATTGTAGGAAACTGAGGCTCGATCACCTCTACAGTGGAACATGTTTAATCAAAGTAAGAGAATTTTGTTCATAAACAAAGGGCATATTGCAGAAGAAAATATATGCTAGTCCCTGATGCTTTGTGTAGGGTTAGCTACTATATGTAGGGATAGTTAAATTATGAAAAAGTAATTAATAAGCATTGCATTGTTGTCCATAAAATGGGATATATTATGAAAACACTCTCATATGGATACCTTATACTAAAGAAAATATAAAGTAATAAAAAATAATCAATAATAAGAAAATTTGTAATTGTTCTTAAGCATTCTAGATTTTTTTAGATTCTTTATTGATAAGATTTAAGGCATTACATAAAATTTAGTTCTACTTTGTATAATTGCATGCCCAACTCTTTATTTCAATTCTTACAATATATTTCAATACTTAAAATCTATGAAGCATGGAGACCATGTTATAATTTAAGTATCTTTTGATTATTTTAGTCAATTACATTTTTTTTTATAAAAACAAATTATTTACATTTTTTTTTATAAAAACAAATTATTTTGATTTTAATTGATTTTTGTCAATGTCTAATAAAAGCAAATTTTGTAAAAATATTATGATAATTATTATTTAGAATTTTAAAAAATAAATTAAAATTTTCATTAATAAATTATTAGAAAGTAAATTAAACTATAACATTCAAAATATTACTTAGGACATAAGAGATAATGGGTAGGAAAATGTAGCAAAAAATCCCTAGCCCTACAAACTAGGGTTTGATGTTTTATGGCTACGATCTTAGCTTTTGTGGATGACTTGCTCAACAAGTCACTCAAGCCTATAAAGGAAGGATTCCAAGTCCATTATTAAGTTTGGTTTGTTATTTTTTTTTTATGTGAATCTAAGCTTCAATACTAAGTGATGAAGCTCAGCTTCGTTGGGTGATGCGCCCCAAGTCTCCCTTCCTCATTCTCTCTTTTCACATTCTTCATTGCAAATCACACGGAAGTTATGGATCAACCACATAGAGTTTTATTTGAGATATGATGGCAGATTATAGCCATTAATTACATTTTATCAGGTATTTTTATCATATCCATAATTTTCCAATACTTGAGGGTTCGAATCTCCAAGTTTCTCTTTGATTTTTGCTTCTAAAATGCATTTTATTAATGCATCTTCTCAAATAGAGCTATATAGTTGATTTATGAGAGTTAATTCAATATCCATGGATTTAATCAGGTGTTATAATCATGCTCTATAATTTTCATACCAATCTCAATTTGTAGTACTAAGTTTACTTACTTTTACCCAACCTAATATAGATTTGCACCTAGAATTGACTAGTTTCACCATAAAATACATAATTCGACCTATGGGCCACCAAATATGCTCATTATTGTTCTTATGTGTTCTTAGCACATATATATAATCCTTGAATGTCTTAAACATAGAATTATTAGCCTCCCTGACTTGTTTGGAAATCACTGAAGATGAAGCTAGTGAGTTGTCCTAAGAGCTAGTTTCACCTTTGCAACCTATAGAATAAATTATTCTTGCCTATGATCTATAAAAACATGAGAATTTTGAAATATACCTTCATTAAAGAGTTCTAAAAGCCTCCTAATATTATCTTGTCCACTGGTTTATTGGAGGTGATGGTTCAATCCTATTTTGCAACAATTGGGACACCCATAAGCGCGGGAGTATACTTCAGAGAATATAATTTCAAAACCTAAAAGGACCCAATATCTAGGTTCTTAGGGAAATAAATATCTCTGCCCAATTTTGTCTCTTCCCTTAGCCCACTCTTATTCCTAGATTCTCCAGTACTGCTATATAGTTGATTTATGAGAGTTAATTCGACATTTATGGATGTAATATGATTTTATAATCATTCTCTGTAATTTTTATATCAATATGAATCTTTATTATTAAGTTTACTTTCTTTTACCCAACCCGGTCTAGATTTGCACCTAGCATAGACTAGTTTCACCATAAAATGCATAATTCGATCTATGGGTCACCAAATATGCTCATTATTGTTTTTATGTGTTCTTAACATGTATATATAATCCTCCAATGTCTTAAACATAGAATTATCATCCTCCCTAACTTGTTTGGGAACGCCTGAAGATGAAGCTAGTGAGTTGTCCTAAAAGCTAGTTTCACCTTTGAAACATGTAGAAGCACTTTTTCTTTCCTATGATCTGTAAAAACTCAAGAATGTTGATATATACCTTCCTTAAAGAGTTCTAAAAGTCTCATAATATTATCTTTTCCACTGGTTTATTGGAGGGGATGGTTCAATCCTAGTTTGCACCGATTGGGACACCCAAAAGCATGGGAGTATACTTCAGATAAGCTAATTTCAAAACCTAAAAGGACCCAATAGCCAGGTTATTAGGGAAATAAATCTCTATTCCCAATTTTGTCTCTTCCCTTAGCCCACTGCTATTCCCATATTTTCAAGTATTGCCTATATTTTTCCCTACAATAAGAAGTGACTGGTTTAATTGTAAAGTTTTAACTTAAAATTTTAATTATATCAACAGAAGAGTTAGTATTCTGATTTGATATCAGATCAGGGATATTACATTTTCATGCTTCAATTCATATAATGACTCACATGCAATCCATTATTTCTACCACACATTGAGCTCCTTCTGTGTCAATATTGACCTTGAACCAATGTGGCCAATTTCAACCTCAAACTTGTCCCTTCTTAAGCATTGTCTTCTCTTAAAAATACATGTATAATGGCTAACACATCCAAGAACAATGTCTTTTATAGGGATGCAAATTCATGAGATTTATTTTTGGCACCATAACCATTCATATTCCTTCTTTGGACTCATATCCTTTAAGCACACATAGTGGAGCGAAAGCTAGTGGGGTAAGCTTAGAACATTGATGTAACATTTTCTTTACCCTTTTTAGAACTCTTTGAAAATTATAGTCCCCATAGGAGACTCCTTTCCTTACTTGGGAAGCCACATGTGTTATGAAATAAAAGGATCCTCTACATGGTGCATCATCCTTACCATGCTCAATCCTAGGATCAAAATGCAATATCTCTAGCTTTTTGATTTCATGTTCAAACAAATGGATATGCAATGATTTTCTACCCAAGTATGTGAGATAGATTCCAAACTAATAGTGTACTTCTCCAAAATCCTACCATGAACAAAAATGTAATCTATCAGAACCAACACAAGCTTACCAAAGTGTTTTATGTATCGTGTGCTCATGTAAGAAGGTGAAGTCATAGGTGCATCAACCAAAGATTCAATGCTCATGGATGAAAGTCCCAAGTAGGAACATTGGAAACAAGGAGAATTCTCTTGGAAAATTTCTTCTTCCAAGTGAAATTCATGGTGATGAACAAGGTGGAGATAATTTTTTGGAATGAACTTAGTCATATGCATCTCTTTCCTCTTGATAGGTGTCTATGTCCCTCATAATGCTATGTGAAATATCCATCTAAATTACTTGATACCGAGGATTATTCCAAGGTCTCAAATGAATCTCAGGAGTGGGAAGTGTCTCCTTACTTCCACCTCTATACTCCATGGTGTCAACATAAGGATCCTTTGGAACAATCCCAACCCAACAATCTATAAGATGTCACATGTCTATCCATCATATGTTTTCCCATGTAGGAAACAAAGCCACTGCTATACATGGATAGACTACTGGAAATGAAGGGTGGATCGCTCTCTTGGATCCCACTGATAATTCTACATGCTGCTAATATCAAATTTCATCAGTAGAAATATGCCACTCCATGGACTTCCAAGATACCATGGATTATGCATCATCCCACTTAACTTCTTGATCACTTGGAACAATGTTTCATTCCAAATGATTTTATAATCCCATAACCAAATTGGTAGTGCATCACTACCATGAGTCTTCTCTGCCATGCATATGGTTATTCCATCCATGAGTGAATAAAAAATCATGTTTTTTTATCCAAATTGAAATTTATCATCCTTCTCCTTTATAGAAAAATATTCCTTCCCCGAAGGTTACCCAAAATCCTCCTTAAGAAAGGTGAGCATTTGGAAAGCACTCCCCATGTCAACTATTACATCCAACCAAATCAAGTAGGAGTCCCATGTGTTTCTATGAATACTAGAAGGATCACATGGATGCAATAGGAATTCATGTTGTTTCTCCTAATATTGCACATCAAATGATGTGTCCATTAATCTACTAGAAATGCAAGCATGTCCAATGCATCCTTAAGCTTCCATTTATGTTGGTATGTACTCATCTACGCAATCGATGGATAAGTGCATACATTTGTTTTCTTATTTGAATGGTATGTCCTTAAATATTTCTCCCATATCTAATTCCTCATCCTTTAAAACAAGTTCTTGGATAAGTTCTTCAATTTCATTCCTCTTCCTAATCACCCACAAATAAAACTTTTCCTCATGTTTAATCCCCACACGAGCTTCCTCCATCATGTCCAAGGTGTATCCTTCCATGTGAAAATGAGTGTTTCCCATGCAAGATGGAAAGTGCAACATAATAAACTCTTCATCAATTTGATCTACTTGCATTCTTGATTCTTTAAGGGCTTCTTGTATGCACTTCAAAGAATCATTAGTGGCCTCCAATTTGCTAATGAGCCTTTATTATTTATCATTTTCCCTTATGAGTACATGATGGTATGTTTCACTCACCATGAGGAAATTATTTCAATATGAAATTAGGTTCATATAGCTCACTTCCATCTCAACCATTGCTTCTCTAAGAGTTTTGAAATCTCCAAAGAAATATTATTTCCCCCAATCTTCTCATGAAGCTCTCCAATACCAATCAGACACCAAGCCATTCATGTCAACCAAGTTTTTCAAGGATTCTTTCATATTATTTTGATTCTCCCTTAGTGTTCTACTCAAATTATGTGTTTCACAAGGAATATACTCAATTTTTTTGTCATCTGATGGATACCATAATGGATCAACTTGCTTGTGGCATGAGTCCACCACATATGATTTACACATATCGTCATTAGAAGCATTTTCAATATCATTTTTATGGTATGAAGTGGAAGGTACTTCAAGGGACTGAAATTTGAAGTGACTATTGAAAAAATAACAATATTGATCATACCTTTTTGGATTCTTTTCATCCTCTCAAATTTGTTGATTTCTATTGGCATGCTCTTCTTCTTTATGCTCCTCAAGAAGACTTCCATCTGCAACTTGTGGTTCACTCTACTTCACTTTTTCATTTTATTTGAGTGAATCTATGTTCATGAATTCACTTTCATGCTAAGGTGCATATGCTTTGTTTCCATCCTCTTCCAGGAAACTTGAGGCTTCCTCATCTTGTGTAGCATGAGGATCTGCATCATTAGTCGGTTCCACCACATTGCTAGCTGCATTTTCTTCACAAGGATTTTCAAAGTCTTTCTTTGTAAACAAACCAAAGAAGAGTGTTTTAAGGTTTTTATTTCCCAATCATGAAGATAGGTCCTCCAACATCTGCTAAAAACTATGTTGTTGCTGATCAAATTTCTTAATTATCTCCTCCCAAGTAGGATCCCTTTCTTTTACTGGTAAGGGAGGAAGGAAAGTGGGTAACACTATGTCATCTCCTAGTCTTGTCATTGACGAATTTATATTCCCTCAAGGGTTAGATACTTAGGAAAGGTGCAGAGTACCATGATATGAAAATCAGAGATATTGTCTCTTTATCATGCACAGAGGTTCACAAAATTTTCATTCAATACTAGAAATTTCCAATTTACTTTAAAACATTGATTTTCCTAGATTTCCTGGAAATGCTTGGTTTTGTTGCATCTCAAAGGGAGGGACTTAACAACTATGCCATGTAGATGATAATACCTATTATATGGTTTATAATTCAAGTTATGTATGCCTGATCAATACTTTTGATGAACAGTTTCTATGCAACCTTAATCCAACACTATGTTTATATAGATATCGACAATTTGAAACTAGTCTTCTACCAACTTGTTCCTAAAAACTTGTAGCCATTAAATTATGGTTCAAGAAGGGACTCTAGTGTATGAAACACACTTAGTACAACCTGAAAAAATACTTGGAATAATTTATACTCATGTTCCTATTAAATGTACAACTTCAGGAGCCATTCTCCATGAGACTTGTGTTGTATCAAGTTCAAAACTTATGTTATATTAAGTTCACAAACCTCTTCATGAGACTTGTGTTGTATAAAGTATAGAACTAATGTTGTATTAATTTCATCAACTTATGTTGTATTAAGTTAAGAGCTTGTGTTGTATCAAGCTAGGTTGTTGAGGGTATGAGAGATTCTTATTTTATGATCTTATGTTGTATTAAGATTGGGATATTATGTTGTATTAAGATTGGGACCTTGTGTTGTATAAAGGTTAGATAATTTTGTTGTATCAAGTCCAAAACTTATGTTGCATTACGTTCATGATTCTTGTGTTGTATCGAGACTGGATCCACTACATGGTGTATGGCTATTCATGGTAACCATATACTATAAGTCTCCTTTATGGATTAGCTACCCCTTGAGTGATTTACTTTAGAATATGACTATATGACCCAGGGTAATACATATGATCATAGGTTGGAAACAATTCTTCTGAGTATGATATGATAAATATGATTAATTAATTAAACACTCATGGACCATGCATAATTAATTAAATGATAAATGAGACGAGCACAGAGATAGAGAAAAGATTTGAAATGCCTATATTAGACCTCCTGTGAACTCGAATTGCAAAGACATTAATCAAGTCCAAGTAGTGGAAAACAAGTTTCAGTTAATTAAGGAATCTATTCCTTAATTTATGCAAAGTGGTCATTGAAGATGACACTGATGGTGAAGCACTAGTTACATTCAGTTCTGCTTAGTTCAATTACAATATGTTCCATTTAAGTTCAGTTCATCCCATTCAATTAACACTTAGTTAGAGACAGTTAACACCAATGAATTAATGGAGTGTGCATATCTTCGGTGTGGGAGATCATTACGAGGTGACAACTTGGCACCAAGTCAAGGAAGTCACAATAGGTAACATGGTAATAATACACATAGTATGCATATTGTTCACAGTTATCAAAAGGCATGAAACCATTCGCTACCTTCACTGTATGACCGAATAATCTTGGTATTAGAGTGTTATGAATTTGGAAAGGCTATGACAATATTCTGAGTGATCTCTTCTCTAGTCTTTCTTACATATCTCTTATCCAGCAATATGCAAGTGTTATAAAACCATTCCTTTCCATTATCTATCATACTCAAAGGATTGTTTGTTGGGTTTTTCATCCTCCATATTTTGGAGGGTTTTCCCAGGGTATATCATGTGTCTTATGGATTGAATGAATTATGTGTTTGGATTTTCATGAGATCTACATGCACTGGATTTGTTTATCAAAAGTTTTAAATTTTAATTATCTTCATATTTTCTCAAACATTGGTAGTTCCATACTTCGACAATTGCATGTTTTTTGGGTACATCACACATGGGGGTGGTCGGAAGGACCCAATAGTGTCAACTTCCAAGAATTATGTGAAAACCCAATGAATTATGGTAAATAAATGGAAGTATATATACCTGGTTATGACCCAATTTTTTTATGGAAGATGTTGACTCAAGATAACAAAGGTGTTTCAACAAATTTGGGAGTCAGAGGAATAGTGTGAAACTGGCACAACTCAACACGAAAGTTTCCATACAACTTCAAGTGGCACTAAAGTGTCACAATTTTATGTAGGAACAATGGGGATGGTTTCATTCATGTCTTAGCTACCTGTATAATCTTTCATATTGTTGTTTGGAGGTGAAAAATTTAGGTTTTGACAGCCAATCCCAAAACTAGTCAATTTTTGCAATGTTTTACCCACCGTGTTGCCCAATTGAATTCTAATGAGTTGGAGACTGATGATTTCTTGATTTGATTCTTATATCAGATAAAAATACCTATACATTTAATTTAAATGAAATTTTTCATATTTATGCATGTGCACAAGACATGTGATTAGATCCAAGCTTTGTTATGTACATTATTCCAATGAAATTGCACAGGGGAGAGGAAAGATACTAAGAATAAAAGAGAATAAAAGTAGGAGAATAAAATGTATTTTTTCATATGATGGAATGCTTGAAAAATACATTACATTTATGTAGGTACAACCATCATTAATTACCAAATTTCCATCCACCATTTATTTGAGTTGCTTCTAGAATGACTACCAAAAATATCACTGAAAGAGGATCTTGCTTGCTCTAGCTCACTAACTGGATCACGAATTTCATTGGATGCATCATGGTTATATTTTATAATAGTATGGTTCTATTGTACCTACAATATTCTCAATTAAAAGGGATGGATTCCAAACTCCTCTCTGACTAGCTAAGATTTCTCTCAAGTAGCTACAATGGACAAAAGGGGCACATCTCCTAATTGTGTGACAAGGGGCACATCTCCCAAGTCTAGAGAAATGAGTTCTCCACATACAAAATGAATAATAACACAAGCCAACCTCTTCTAGTGCACCCTTTATGTATTTTTAATCCATTCCCTCTTCTAGAGCCTTCTTTCTTGGAATTCAAGCAATTGATAAGTTGGTTGATTCTTTGGTAAGTTACCTTGCGTATGAACCTGCTTATCTCGACAATTGCGCCCTCACTAACTAAAATTAGGACATGTACCTTTCCTAATTTTCTTGTTTGCTTTCTTGACAATTACTAATCCTTTCTCTGCCTTTTTCCTTATTCAATTCTGGAAATGGTTTCCTTTCCTACATTTCAGCTACTTTCCTACTTTTCAGCTCCTTTCTTGCTTTTCAACTAATTTTAAACCATAGAATCCTCATGTGCATATGCCAAAAGAGAAATGACTCTAAACATAGGAGATCAAGGGAATTGTCACATCCTTCTTTTACCCCTCTTCTTTTGTAATTGAAAGTGTAACTATGTTCCTATATCTGGAAAGGAGCTCAAGTCCAAGACCCCGTCATTAAACTTTGTAAGTAATTTTGTGATATCCTAAGTTGTAATTTGAATTTGTTGACTTAGGAGACAGAAGGATGTGCCACAACTAAAAGACAGGGAAACAAAATCCACTAGCAGGAGAGGTTAAAGTCTATAGAATCCTTGGGGAATCAATGAATATTACTAGAGTTCATCCTAGTACTTATGAGGTCTAAAGAGAAGTCAATTATGAATGTTTCCCTGATGAAGATATGTGCTCAGGTAAAAGTAAGTGGTCATCACTAGTTTCTTAACTCAAGGGAACATTTAACAATGTAAGTTGTATTAGAGTATGAGAATCATTGATGTGAGTTAATCTCTAAATAGAGCAGTCTCTTGGTGGAGAAGGAGGAAGAAAAGAGGGGGTTATTTTTCATTAATTGTGCATCTTCTAGGATTTGAAGTGCTCTTTGAGGGTTTTGCAGCTCCTTGAGAAAATAGCACAATTATTATTTTTCTTTCATTTGGGTTTAAGAGTAGGTGAAACCTCCATGGGGTATAGACACCATTACTTTCCCTTTATTTAATTTTTTTATTGTTTATTTTATTTGGAGTCTATGCATAAAATAAAGGCATGGCCTTTCTAGAAATGCTTTCCATTGATGGTTTTTAATTTACACTGTCCTGCAACCATAAAAGGGAGAGATGGCCCCAATGGAGCTGAGTACCTTTTCATATGTTTGTACATAAAAATGTTTTTTTCTTTTGCGTGAAGGAAAATGGAGGGGAAGCTCTTGATAGATCCATTCCCTAGCTCGTATTTTTTATTTTCTTTATATATGTGCCACTCAGTATGTCTATGTGTGAAATCAAAGGGAGGGGTGGCTATCAGCACAGTCGAGCCCCTGCTCTTCTGTCTCTAAATATGTAATATCTTCTTCTTGTCAAAACAAGAGAGAGGGGGCGAATCTCAATAAATTTCAACCCCATTTCTAATTGTGTGTAAATTTTGGAATGTTTTCTTTTCGTAATGGTAAAAGAAGCCTAGAACTGTGTGTTTTTTTATATCAATGATTGTTTCTATGTGGTGGTAAAAGAGGGTTGGATCCCAATAGAGCTCAATCCTAGTTTCTTTTTTATGCGATTAATGAGTGTTTTCTTTTGATTGAAGGAAAAGAGGGTGGGGTGACTCTCATAATATCCCACCCCACGTTCTTTATGTTTGTGGATTTATGTAAATTTTGCTTGTTACAAGAGAGGGGTAGCTCGATAGAGCTAGTCCCCACCTTCTGATTTTAGTTGATATATAAACTTTTCTTGTTCGGTGAAAATAAAGGAGTGGTATCTTGTTGATATGAAAAGAACTTGGCAATCTCACTCTTGATATTTTGTCAATCCAAACTCCTTGTGTAGTATATAATTGTTGAAATGAGAGAACATAGGTGTTCTCAAAGAGATTTTTCCCATGCCTAACATTCTCACTATAGAGAATATTGGATGATTCTTGATGTGAAGAGTGTAGACCATTTTGGTATCCTTTTATCGATACAGCATGCAATAGAGATGAAGATGCAATCTCTACCATTGCATTTCATTTGCAATCTGCATATTGTATTATGTGTGTATAGATATATAGAAGTGAATCTCTATTTGTTTATCTTTTTATTTCTTTTATATGATCCCCTTTTGATATGAATAAATAACTTCAATGAAAGATAGATGAGTATTCTTACTTTGATAGTAATAAGTTCTTAGTTGTTTTGATTAAACCATTATGCTTAAGTTTGATCTTATTATATTGATATTTTATATAAATTACTATTAAAACATATTTTTGATATATGTATAAAATACATATGAACTTATTGTGTTAAATTTTATTGAAGTATTTTGTGATATATATTATATGGTTGACTTTAAAGCACAAGATTCACAATATTATGTTTGTGGAAATCCAAACATTGTATAAATGGAAGTAGTTTAGTATTTCTATGTGATTATTAGTTCATAATCGTATGAATGGAACTAGTTTAGTATTTCTATGTCGTTATTAGTTCATAATCGGAAAGTAGATATGGAAAAAAAAAGTAATGCACCTATATTGTATATAAGCTTAATAGGATTATGCACAATATTAAACATGTTGATGTTTTACATAATGACATAGACTAAATTTTAACTAAATTTTTGGATTGGAATCTTAATAGTTAAAATATAGTGAGATTATACTTTTTCAATAAAGCAGTTATTTTTAAGTGAATGTGACATACCAATTAAGTGTTGGTTTGGAATTATAAGCTATGTGTTAAACATGCTTCTTATGCCTCAATGTTTAAGTATAAATATGGAGATATCACACTTCTAATTGTCTCCTGATGATGATCCCAGAGTAGGGATCGAAACGTCGAGATCTCCAATTTTCGAACGCAGCTCCTCTTCACTTATTTCATTATTTTTAAGTGAATGTGACATACCAAGTAAGTGTTGGTTTGGAATTATAAGTCATGTGTTAAACATGCTTCTTATGCCTCAATGGTTAAGTATAAATATGGACAAACTTCATATTATTTGACTAAGTATAATGAGATAAACGTAGGAGTCTAATTGGTAAATCAAATAGATTACAAATTGTTATATTCAAATGCATGGCCTCCATTTGGTTGGGAATATTAAACTAAATTCCATGATAAACCTTTAGTTGAATTGATTTATATGTTTCATAAATGGATGTACTTGATAATAATGATTTAGAAAGCATTGGAGCTAGTTTATTGTTTTATTTTGATTATGTTAAGGAAAAATTTTGTGCCCCATATCATAAAAGGTTATTGAGGGTATTGTAATGTTACAAGTGGTATCAAAGCTGACGTTATAGCACTCAAGCCTATTTGGGCTCAAAATGAAATGGAAGAGTACAAATTATAGTGAACTAATAGATGATTTTGTGTTACAGATAATAGAAAACAACAACGTGATGATTAAGGAAGTTTTTTTCTCCCTCGCCTTGATTCATTTAGATTTCATAGGATGAATTGTATCTCGATATATAAGACTTTATTTCTGTCACTAATGAGGAGGTGAATATGAAAGTTTTCAATGCAGGTTAAAGAAGGTTTGACAAGAAAATAAATCACAACTAATAATATTTATTTCTCCTCATCATCCATGTTGCATGAGGAATGTAATGAAGAGGTACTGGAACCAATAATGCAGGTATGCACCGAAATTTAATTTGGTCAAAAAAATTGGTATGTGCTCAACTTATCCATATTTGATAATAACATGTATACCATTGAATTCATTGTGTGAATGATGAGTTTGATTTTTATCATGAAATACCCAAACTTAGAAAATGCATATGAAAAATTAGTATATTCATGACATCGGTAAAGACACCAATACTAATGTTGAAATGATTGGTGTAAAGGAATGCATGAATATGTACTTACATGAGTAGATTATCATAACATTTTATTATAAACTTGTGATGATAAGTTGAGGACTACTTCTATTAATAACTAGTATGCTCGTATTTCTGTTATGTGCTAGAGGAACAGATGATTGGCCTTATACCCAAGGATGTTCATAGTGATGGTAAGAGTTCCTTGGATGGGTAAGGTCATATCTAGTTTCCTTATGATACGATGATTATGGTAAAGGAAACTATATTGATCATCTGTAGGGACAAGTAGGGAGTACACTATGTAGTAGTGATTGTTTGGACTAGCATCTATGTTCCAAAAATAAATAAAAGAGGAAGAGAGAATGATAGTTATACATTTGTAAACTTGGTGTGTTTTTAGACCTGAATTCTTCAATACTTACAAGAAGTTATACTAAGCACAGAAATATTTTTATAGTTGTAGAATTTAAATTGAATACATAAACATGGTTATAGTTACAGAAAGTATAATAAGTAAAAAATAATGAACTAGATGCAGAATTTCAATAGAAGTAATGACTGTGCAGAGGAGGATTTCATATTTTCCTTTATTTACATCAATTACATACATTACATTACACAAAAAGTTATTCCTAGTATTGCATGAAACAACTAGCTGTATTTTACCATGCACAACATTTGTAAACTTGGTATTGTATGTTGGCAAGGGGTTGGGGTAAGTTGCGTAGCATCGCGGATGCTGTGCCAGCTCAGAAGACAATGCGGAATACGAATATAGCGCGATAGGTGGAAGATAGACTACTTTTGATTATTTTGTGTCACTTTTTGTACTTGTTGACCACTTTTTTTGATATTGGTCATTATTCAATTAAATTAGTTAGGAGTTAGTTAGAAGTGGACCATGAATGTAAAGGCTCAATCCTATAAATAGAAGAATTGTAATCGTGATGGATATATGTTTTCAGGGAATGTTTTTAGAGACAGTGTTTTACATCCAATATTGATGTGATCAAATGAGGGTATGAGGATATGAATTGTTATCTATTTTGATCTGTGGTTGATTGCGCAGAAGTAATATGACAAGATGGATGTTCACCTGAATCGATGTTATCTTCTCTTTTTCTGTCTTTTTGTTCCTGCAAATTCAATGATGAATGCTAAGTGAATCTAAAATATGGATCTATGATGCGATGTTTACTGTTTATGAATGTTGTTATCTTTTCAGATCTGTTTTGCACAGGTAGATCTATTATAGTTATGAATGAATGATGTGCAATGGTGAATGGTTCTATTGAGGAAGTTGTTATGATCTAGTCATTAAGATGATGAATCATCGGTGCCCTAATCCTCTTCTATACTACAGAAACTTGGTTGTGACAGCCCTCCCTTGAACATATCAGGTAAGACTTCATCCTCTCTGCGGGTGTTGCTGGCTAGGATTAAACTTGTCTGGATCGATGCTTAGGGAGATCGCGGCAAGTTGAGTGTCGATAGAGTGGGACCCCTATCGACTGGGTTTTGTTGGTTGAGGTTTGAGCCAACAAATGGTTCCATTTCTAGGACCTCATTGCAACTGAGGAGGGTATGTGGCATCTGACGCGATCAAAAACTCAAGAGTGGATGTGGAATCCGACGCGACCGAAAATTCAAGATTGGTTCAATCAGAAGCTATGACAATTTTTTGAAGCATAGAATGAAAACCTTAGATTGACAACAGATAAGTGGTTGGAAAATTACATACACAACAGTCCTCACGAGGATTTTTTCTTTGAGTTTCCCATCATACTGTATGAGTGGTTGGCGCAGTTCACATACAAGAAGACAAATTTCCAAGGAGTAGAACCAACATCCTGGACCCCTAAATTGATCTAGTTGCTGCAAGAGACTAACAACAGAGCGTCGCAAGATATTGAGGTCTGGTTGGATAGTATCCTAGAAGGATACATCACTGATTTTGCAGTCGACACTACCAATTCTTACAACAAAGCAGAAAGGGAATTCTTCAATGGATCGAAAGGTAGGTTCCTATTATCGCTCCAATTGTCATTTAAAATGCGTGTCTGCGAAAAGGGTATACTGAAGATACACCTAGAGTAGTAGAACTCTGGTGTGCAGAGGCAGTGGATACCATGACTAAAGGGGGGAGACGAATGGGAAGATAAGGCGTAGATGGGTGCAAGTTTCAATGAGACTATGAGGGAAGTTGAGAAAGAAATTATTTGGACAAGGGGAGAAGCAATGTCTAGACAAGAGAAGAGGAAAAGGACAGGGGAAGGTCCTACTACGATCGAAACACAAAACCCTGAAGGAAAACCACATGAGATGAAGTGACCCTACAGTGATGAAGAGGATGACCAAATCCAGACTATGCCCAAGACAATAGTAAGATAAAAACCTAGCAGTAACATACCCACACCTCCGTGCACCACTTCAAATTCTAGGAGAAACACAAATTCCACGTCAACTTGCCCAATGTGTCAACAACAATCTATTAGTAGGTCAATATTGGCAGAAAGAATGCCCAAGCTAACGGGAAATGACACAAAGTTACTGTTGTTTCATGGGAACAGGACTAACGATCCCGAGAAGTATTGGTTTCTTTGCGAAGTAGTATGGATTGTTAAGCAAGCCATAGATGATGATGTCAAGAAGGTCCAACTAGCGACTACTATGCGGGGTCATGCGCTAGATTGGTACATGAAATTTATACAGGTTCCTATGGGGAACCCTACAAAAATATTGGATGAAGTTCAGAAGGGACTGATCGAAGAATTTCGAAAGCCTAAATCAGAGGTGCAATACATTACCGAGTTGAAAGAGATCAAGCAGTTTCTGAACGAGACTATTTGGGATTTCAATCAAATATTTAAGACGTTGATGGCAGGGGTCATCTTTGATATGAGCAATGTTCAACATAAAGAGTGGTTTATTGCAGCCTGGGTACCTCATATCTGGCAACCACTGATGCAACAGAAGATTGTGACACAGAGCAAGGCTTTAGAGATTGCGATGAAGCTAAAAGCTTCACCTGTTGGAGAGAATGTCGTCGGTATCAATCAAATCCAAGCACAGCTGGAAAATTTGACGCTTCAGTTACAAGACATCAAGAAGGTGAAAGAGGACCACAACGATCTTTGGTGCACTCGGTGTCATGCAGATGGACACACCAAAGATAAATGCCCCAGTTTCCAAAATTATTTGGTCTTAGGAGCAATGAATCCATTAAGTTGCGGGAGTGTACCATGGTGTTGCATATGTAAATTCTATGGGCACCAGCACGAAGAGTGTCAAAACCATCAAACCTATATTGTTCCTTTCTCATATCAGTGGGGCATGAAGACAACGACTGTCGTGCATATGATTTGCTGCAGGAAATAAAATATAAGTCATAATTTGTGAAGGGTGAATATCATCGCACAGTACAACAACTGTAGCCATGGCCTCAGATGCTAAACTCCTGACCTCAACCACAACCACAGTATACACCACCGCCATAGATGCAATTTATACCATCGTAGTCGTAGCCGAAGTACAATCAAATGGTAATGCCTCAGCAGCAACCACAGTATGTTCAAGATGCATAGTATGTTCAGCGGCATCCAAATCCCCCACCACAATAGATGGCCCAGCTGCAGTATCAGCAATAGGGAGGATTTCATGGAGCATTCCAAGGAAGAGGAGGAGGCTTTGGAAGAGGAGGAGGACGAGGTCGCGGATTAGTCCAATGTTATAACTGTGGGGTATTTAGACACTACCAGATGGACTATCCACACTTGTAATGCTCATGTACATACTGCATAGCGATCGATCATACTGTCAAAAACTTCCCACAGCTAATCGCAAGATGGAAGGCTGGGAATTTTCCTCAGTTGTAGAGCCCGAATTAGGTACAGACTCAAAATCAACTGCAAAACTAGAACCAGTTGTAGAATCAGGCCCAAAATCAAGTTCCACTCCAGACTCATAATGTGAATCAACCTATGAACCCTCCGTTGAACTAGAATACATTGTTGACTCAGAATCCGCCAAAGAACCATAATCAAGGGTCGACGGTTGCAACGATATCAACAGAGCTCATAACAATGAATGTTGATGTTTTCATTATTACCCACGCAGGAGCCACAACAAGAGAGGATGGACCCCATCCATAGATTCGATTGGCTAGACAGAAGAAGGAATTGTTTGATATCGCAACAGAAAAGGAGACTTTTTTGGATCCCAGGATGCGATCGGAAGAAATATTGGTAAGTCACCTATCTATGAAATGCCTTCTACTTTTGATTCCTCATTACAGGCAGGACCATCGTGGTAGCATGGTACCTTACAACACTTCTTTGAGATTTTTTTATCCTTGGAACGCGATTTCGATGCTCTGGCCGAGATTGAAAATCTGTTGCACCTCCTGGATAAGGGACGAAAGGATTCCTTAGTGAATGCTTTACATAAGAAAAACACAGGCAAGGAGATGTGTATGAATATTCAGATTGGAGACTATGAAGTTGACTCCTTCATTTTTGATCTGGGGTTGGATGTGAAAATCTCGACGAATAAGCCTGGAAGAAAATGGGAAGCCCAACGTTGAGTTGGTCCCCTATGCAGCTGTGATTAGCTAATCAGACGAAGGTGCAACTAATTGGATGGGTAACTAACCCGGTCAAAGATGTTGAAGGTATGAAGACCTGTGCTAATTTTGACGTAATTGAAGTTGTTAATGGTGAAGGATCCTATCCCGCACTGTTGGGATCGGATGGGCCAATGATAGTATGGCGGTGATTAACTTTAAGAAGAGAATGATGACATTTGAAAACCAATATATAAGAGTCATCATGCCTATGGATCCAAATGAAGGTAGGGGATACATTGAACCAGTAAAGGATGAAGTTTCCAGGAAATGGGATCACAATTACAACATCTCTAAGGATTATACCCATCCCACTGCTGACGAAGAACTCAGTTGGAGCAATGCTAGTTCTGTGTCTTCTTATTCTGAGGATGCACTGGAAAATTGGCAAAACCACATGCATGAGGTCTCATTCAGAAAAAAGTGGTTTGATCACTCAGTCACTGTGCCTCGTGATTGAGATGGTAGAATTACTGGTTTATGAAGGTTTGAATAAGCTTTCTGTGTTCTTAAGGGAATTTGAAGAAAAGGTCTCGAAACCGCAATGATTGTTGGCAATGGAGGAAGCACTAAAGGATACTCCAGCATGATAGTGGGAAACTCATAAATAAAAATTACTGGATGGACACAGTGTCAACACTTGATGACAGTTCACTTTGGCAACATAGAGGTGTACCATGTTGGGAATTATGATGGACATAATCACCCTAGCAGTCATTTGATGGAATGCCAAGCATTGTGGGCATCACGACCAAAGGATGAATGGGTCCATGCCTTTATTCACACCCTGGGTGAAATGCCAAGATCCTGGTACATATCAGTGGAGCTGCACAGGGAAATAACCACTTGGTAGGAGCTAACAATTTTCTTTGCATAGAATTTTAGTTTCGTAGAGGCTAATCCTGATGTCAACAATGCACTTCATATCATTCGAGACGTGTATCTGAAAATTGTACCAGTCGCATATCTTGTGGATCCACATGCTCATTGCCATATGCAGTCGATGATGGAATGCTATAACGTATCTGGAGAACCTGAGGATGATGATGAGCTATGAAATATCATTATTCCAGAGACAGAAGGGAGTAGGGATGTTGGAGGACCAGATGTACCGACTGATCCCATGAGTCAGCCACTGAAAATCATAAAGGTTAACATTGGGATGGAAGAGAACCCAAAATTTACAAGTGTTGGGGACTATTGGGATGAGGAGACCATGGAAAAAATCACAGACCTACTACATGAATTTCAAGATCTCTTTCCAACAAAGTTCTCAGAAATGAAGGGGATACTGGGTGATCTAGGAGAGATGAAGATTCCATTAAATCCAGACACAAAACTAGTAAGGCAGAGGCCATATCGCCTGAATCCACGATACAAAGAAAGAGTCAAGGTTGAACTTGACCAGATGTTGGACACTGGAATCATTAAGCCAGTGGAAGAATCAGAATGGATCAGTCCCATGGTGGTCCAAGACAAGAAAATGGGTGAAGTTTGGATCTGTGTTGACATAAGAAAACTGAATGATGCCTATATGCATGACTTGTTTACGACACCATTCACAGATGAAGTACCCGAAGGAGTAGGTGGTCATGAGATGTACTCATTTACAGATGGATTTTCTAGTTATCACCATATTAGAATCACCAAGGAGGATCAACATAAAACAACATTCGTCACCGAGTGGGGATGCTTCCAATACACCGTGATGCCTTTTGGGCTAAAGAATGTGCCTTCAATATTTTCTCGAGTTGTTGTCATGACATTTAAATATTTCATTCAAAATTTCCTACAAGTATATATGGATAATTGGACAGTGTATGGTCTAATCAAAGATCAATTGGAGAACCTTTGACTAATGCCGGAAAGGTGTCGACAGCATCAGATCACGTTGAACTCTAAGAAGTGCATTTTTTGCACATCATTTGGGATACTGTTGGGTCACATTGTGTGCAGGAAAGGATTATTGGTTGATCTTGTGAAGATAGCGCTCATTTTGAGCTTTCCACCACCGACAAATGTAAATATTATTAAGGAAACACTGTGGCACACTAGGTTCTATCGCAAATTCATTAGAGGATATGCTGCAATTACTGCCCCAATGGAGAAACTATTGAAGAAGGATGTTGTCTTTATATGGAGTCCATAATTCCAAAGTAGCTTCGACACACTAAAGGAAAAGATGGCTTCGGCGCCAATCCTTGTATTCCCATATTGGAACAAATAATTCCACGTGCATGTTGATGCCTCATCTATCGCACTAGGAGTAGTGCTTGCATAGCCAGGCGAAGGAGATCTAGATCCAGTCAAATTTTTTCCTTTGCTGAGATGAACTACACGACCATAGAGTGGGAAGGTCTGGAAATGGTCTATGAGCTAAAGAAGTTCCAACATTACCTTTTAGGTGGTCACTTCAAGATGTTTAATGACCATTCTGTGTTAAAGTATCTGGACAATAATCCTATGTTGGAGGGGGAAGATATGTCGCTCGATACTTCTCTTCCAAGAGTTTGATTTTGAAATCGTAATGAAGCCGAGTCACTTGAATGTTGACCCTGATCACTTGTCCAGAATCAAGACAGGAGAGGAGTCTACTAATATTGAAGATGGACTTCCTGATTTGCACTTATTCCAAGCTGACATGGAAGATGACCATTATGCTCCAATAATTCAGTTTTTGGCAATGAGAGTCACACCAGACGAACTTTCCACGAGTCAAAATAAGAAGTTGGTGGTTAAAGCTTCTGATTATCAGTTGATTATCTGACACCTATATAATTTGGGACCTGATGAAATCTTGCGGCAATGTTTCCTACCCCACGATCAAGGAGAAATCTTAGTAGAAGCACATGTGGGAGTCACTGGGGGACATTACAGGGGTTTCGCTATAGCAAGAAAGGTGCTCCGCTTAGGGCTCTGGTGTCCCACTTTACAAAATGATGTGGTATACTATGTGTGGAGCTACGATTTATGTCAATGCACCAAAAAACCATCGTAGTGGGACGAGATGTCACTAGTACCACAAGTAACTTTGCAACCTTTTGATAAATGGGCTGTGGATTTTGTGGGTCCAATCAACGCACTTGGGAAGAGAACTAGGGTGTGGTACATAATCACAACAATGAACTACTTGACGTGATGAGCAGAAGATGCACTAATCATAGATTGCACTGCTGCAACAACAACAATATTTATATTTAATAACATTGTGACAGAGTTTGGATGCCCAAGGATATTGATGAGTGACCAAGGAGTCCATTTTATCAATCGTACAGTAAGAGCACTAACGGAGGAGCTGTAGATACATCATAAGGAAAGTACACCATATCAGCAACAGGAAAATGGGAATGTAGAAGCATTCAACAAAATATTGGAGCATGCACTTACAAAGGTATGTAATGCTAATCAATATGACTGAGATTTGAAGATTCCAGCAATACTATGGGCATATCGCACCACCTACAAAATATTGACGGGGAAAACACCATTCAAATTGGTGTATGGGAAAGAGACAATCATGCCTATGGAATACATTGTTCCCAGTCTATGCATTGTCGTTGTGACAGGAATGGATGATGAAGAAGCACTAGAAGAGCGCATGGCACCATTGATACATCTTGAAGAAGATCGTTTTATCATAGGATTCAATCAACGCATCGAGAAGGATTGATAGAAAGCTTGGTATGATCACCATATAAAAAACAAGTAGTTTCCATAAGGAGATTTGGTGTTTTTATATGACAGCAAATTATTGAAGCATCCAGGTAAGTTACAGATGCACTGGTTAGGTTCATCTCTTGTTAATTCTATTACCTTTGGGGGTGCAGTTCAATTGCAACAGTTAGATGGAGCGGTGTTGCCCAAACTTGTGAATGGGAGCCGCTTGAAGCCCTATCAAGCGGGGGTAGAACTGTGTAATGCCTAAGGCATTGCACAATGAAAAAAAAGGTAGGATAGACAGAAAGAGGAAGGGCATGCTAGGAGGAAGTGAATGCACAAGAATATGAATCATTGGCACATTGATAGACAGGCCATGATAGCCACATGGCTACGATTTAGTCAAATCAAGAATAAATACAGGTAGTTAAAAGTAGTTAGTCGATGGCGCTTGTTGAGGTGACGCATATTTATGGTCGATCTGACCGTTAGATTGATAGGATCATCGACGGATTCAGGTCATTAATGACATATTTGGTCATGATGGCCATGACTGATTTGGTAATGATGAAGGATGGATTGATGGAATGCTATAAGAGGATTATCAACATAGGTTGAGAGTGTCACTATGATAAGAAAGTTGTTGAGGTTGTAGTACTAGGTTTCAGAGTGAATATTGTGAGAAGTGGAGGGTGAGTGATAGCTAGAACAGTGAGGTGTATTAGTACGACATGTTGAGCACCCCCGACACTGTGGATATTTCAAGTGAGAAGGAGTCACCAGTTTGACCAACCACCATTGTTGAAGAAGTCATGAGCATGCTAGTCAGATCATCATCGATTCCACGGGGGAAATGAAAGGCCCGGTAGCTGATCTCCACGCCATAGAAGAGGAAGACGAGAACTTCCATCAAGGCACAAGGGGAAGGAACTGCACAGATGGGGCCATCCAACACTGGGGTTGTGGAATCTATGGTGCCAAAGATAATTTCCATTAGATATATCCTAGGATATATCGCTCCCACATGACCTAGTGCCAAGCCTCGGTGCTTGACAAAAAATCATAAGTATCAGCCGAAAATGCTGCCACTACCGAAAGGGATAATGTGCACCATTGACATTGTCCCTACGTTAATGAAGATGAAGTAAGAGGATCATGATCTATTATTGTGGAAGGATGTAGTGGATGAGCCTTACGAGTCATTTCCCTTGGGTGCATGAGGACCCATAGTGCGTATTCCATAGCCATGGGTGCAAGGGCTGGACAAATCCTGGTTGTTGGGGTTCATCAACATACTGCATTTTGGAGGGTTGAATGAAGCAAATGCATGCGTCAAACATATTTTGGTGTGTTTTCATGGAGGAACTCTATGGTTGGACACACCAATTGTGATTACGGTGGATTTTAAATAAGAGATCACGAGGTTTCCAAAGGATGGGCTAGACCCATCGAAATATTTCAAAGGAAGGGATAATGACAAGCGGCTTCCTACACAATTGAAGGAAAGGTATGATTTACAGCATGATGGTAGAGCATATTGCATCCACAGCATTAATGATAGGACGATGCATATTGGCACACGGATTTTGGCAAGTAGGATTGTCAAAAAGAATCACCCTATTCAGTGCACTTTGGGGGTGATTACATGTGCGTAGCAATACACCGAGGGAGTCCAAATGAACTGGTCCTTATTTTTGTTGAATCAATTGATGGAGAATGCGGTCACATTTTAGGTCAGGGAGTGGTTGTTGGTCTCTCTGGGCAGACCCGGGTTTCCTTTAATGTACCAACAAATCCCCTAGCTCACTGGCCCTTTCAGCGATAGACCGCAGAACGGTCTGAAGTCTCACCTGAAGTGATCTTGGATGGGTTGGCTGAAGACTCAAGTGTCCTCAACCAGGTTCTGTAGCATCCTGGTTGTCACGTGACTCTTCTTAGTCAGCGGGATCTCTCTACGATGGTGACCTTTCTTACTCATTGGTCCTGGAAGGAAGCGATCTCTTATCGCGTCGCCAATGCTAGTGTGATGTGGAAACTATCTCCTCTGCTCGGCTTTTAACCTGCGATATCTCACACCACAGTTCCTCTGGCAGTGCGATATCACCTTTCTATATTGTGATATCCTTTACGGTAAGGCTTCAATATGAGTCTCACGGTCCAATGGCTTTTCTCATAGTATAATAGTTAAGCTAAACAGCCTCACTTAGACTCCTGCAGTCTAATATACTTAACATCAACTATGCTCAACTTGCTGAACTAATATGCAGAAATCACTTAACACTGTGACTGCAACTATCACGCATCAAGTACTGAGAACTCGTATACAGAATACTTAACAGATTCAACTCATAGTTAATCTTCCACACTACTGTAACTAAAGATAGCATACATTTACTCATTCATTAACTGGTAGTAAATTTCATGTAATGAATAATAGATAACAGATAAATAAAGCACAATCACATGAATAGTCGCACAACACACTGATTTTACGTGGTTCACCTCCAGGGGGGAAGCTACGTCCACGGGAACTGGTTTTTATATTATAACTTGAGAGAGTAAACACAGTTCCGCTGCAACCTGATATGCAGCTTGAGATCTTCTGGGAAACTCCGTGCACACCGCCAGGAGCCCTTCTCTCTTAGATCTCTTTTCTTATATTGCCTTCTCTTACAATATACTCTTCTTCTTCTTCTCTCTCTCTCTCTCAATCCCTACGGATTGTTACATACATGCTCAAGGGGTCGGCTACTGGTTACAGTGAGATAATACATATGGACTAACAGAACCAGAGCTCGATTCTTACAATACTGAGACACTAGAGACACTTAGCTAGATAAAATGACTCAGAAGGCTAACTGTCTAACCTTTTACAATAAAAAATACATCCTTATATAGGCGGCCCGAAGGTCTCACCATTACAACACTGTGGGCCTATCCCAACAGTAACCCCAAAACCCTAACTGTGAAAGTCGTCCTATCTGTACTTGAACTACCACTTTCCATCACACCACAGCTTTCTGCAGTCTTCCACGCTTCCTGGCGCTGATCGTGGGTATGGGAGCCACTTCCTCGGTCGCTCCGCTTCTGTCCTTCGTCTTTAATGCCTCGGCCCATTGCTCCTTTTCCTTTATGAGGGTATTTGAGCCCTCCTGTCTTCACCGCTGCCTTAAGTGCAGTGGTTGAGCTCTCTCTTCTCGACCGCTCAGGTATTGTTCTTCTTTGACTTCCCTGTCCCGATGTAGCAGCTTTTCCTGTAGCTGCGGGAACCTCATCCAACAGTGGCCTTTCACTTATAGTTGGCTATTGATGTTAATTGCATCGGTGTCTTGGTTGGAGCTAAAGGACTACCAAAGAATGAATGTTGAAGTTGTTAAGGTGTGCAAAGGCGCACGGTATCAAAACTTGTGGTGGGTAGAGGAGCCCAGTCGGTAAGCAGATTGCGAGATGCACTTTTAGGTCTACTGGGAGGCATTACAGGTAGTAGTGGTCAAATTTCCATAGTTGTCAGACGTAGCAGCAGTGAGATATCAGTGGATTATCCAGTTCACCATCGGGCCACATACCATTTAGATCCAGGCTTGATGCGACCCTGAGAAGAAATGGTTTCCAATGGGCTATAAGCTAACAGATCAAGAACTAGATGTAGTGGTTCAAGATTCGCCTATAGAATAGCATGAACCAGTAAGTGTGGAAGAAGTATCGATGGGGCCACCAGCAGACGCCCGTGAAGAGCCTATGCGCAAGGAGCAGTGTCATCATGATTCTGATGGAGAATCATCAACAAAAATTATTGTGGTTCTTGAGGCACAACATATCTTTAAGGAGATAAGGATGAATAAGAAAATGGAACAATATGCCAATAGTATTACCAGATCCATGCTGGAGGCACAATTACAGTGGCTTATTGAGGTCGTCACTGACTCATCTGATGTTGCAGCAAAAGAAATGTGGAGGTATGCCCAAGAAGGTTTTGCTAGGGTATGCACCAAGTTAGATTCTATTTATAATTATGTTTTGAGAAGAAAACTATAAAGTACAGTTGTATAGTATTTCACGTCGATTAGCACTGATCCGCATGCCAAGAACGTTCAGGTTCCCCCAACTGCAATCGACGCTGAAAAGAAGATGTGAAATCCGCACTACATCAACTGCAGAGCATCATGATGGATATCAATAATTTGTCCACCCATACCTTAGTACACATGTAGCAGGTCGCCAAACAGGAGTTGGATGATAGAAAAAAGGAGCTCGGTGACCAGTACTTGTGGTTGCAAACTGAAGGAGAGGAAATGAAGAAGGAAGTAGAGGACTTATGACGAGTAAGGGAGCAGTTAACAGCAGAAAAAGTGCAAGAGATCACAGCACTAAAGGCAACATAGGAAGTGCTGAAGATGAAAGGCCATAGAAGAAATAATAGAACTGAAGAAAGAAATTGACTGCCTTGTTATTCAAAAGCAGTAGCTCTGCACTAGTCAGGGGTAGGTAGAAGAGGCCATTACAACTTCCTTCCAGTACATACATGAAAGAACGACAAAGATGGATTCAGTCGCCAAGGCCAAGTGACTTGGAGAAGTCATCGCACAGCTCCAGTTGGAAAACAGCCTATTGAATGCTATGGTTTACCCTGATACACCACCAGAGCAAGTTGTAGAACGAAAAAATTCCATCGAAGATATAGTGTCACAATTTAAAGAGACTGAGAAAGAGGCTAAAAAGGTCACAGAAGCAACAACACAGTTTTGGGGCATTCTTGTTCAAGATGAACAATTAGAGAATCTTACAAATAAGTTGCAAGAAGCTGAGAATCAGTTGGTGATGTTAAATAAATCATTGAATATGATGCCTCCACTTGTGTCAATCACACGGTCACGGAGCTGAAGGAGCTACAACAACGAGTTGAAAAAGTGCAGGAGAGACAATGGAAATGTAGTGACCAGCTCGATGAGCTCCAAGAAATTGGAGCCCAACTGTCAGTAAAAGTAGTTGCTGCACTGTAGGCTATGCAGTACGAAAAAAAGGAAGTCAATGCCAAGATGGTGGAGCAATCGTTAAAGTAGGATTTGCTTGCATGTCAAGATCTTGCCTAGAAAATCAAGACATAGGTATCAGAAATTTCTTAGGAATACGAAGACTTCAAGATAAAAATAACCCAGTACACTATGTCCACCTGACATGGCTCAAGGACAAGCCACAAGACTGTGTTGAGGGTCTATTAGCAAAGGTTTGGGGTAAGTTGTGTAGCATCATGGATGTTGTGTAAGCTCGGAAGACACCACACAAGACAAAGATAGCACGCTAGGCAGAATATAGACCACTTTTGATTATTTTGTGTCACTTTTTGTACTTGTTGACCATTTTTTGTGGATATTGGTCATTAGTCAGTTAAATCAGTTAGGAGTTAGTTAGAAGTGGACCGTTGAAAGTAAAGGCGCAAGCCTGTAAATAGAAGAATTGTAATCGTGATGGATATATGTTTTCGGGGTATGTTTTTAGAGACGGTGTTTTAGATCTAATGTTGATGTGATCAAATGAGGGTATGAGGAGATGAATTGTTATCCCTTTTGATATGTGGTTGATTGCACAGAAGTAATATGATAAGACGGATGTTGACCTGAATCGTTGTTATCTTCTATTTTCTTGTCTTTCTGTTCCTACAAATTCGATGATGAATGCTAAGTGAATCTGAAATATGGATCTATGAGGTGATGTTTACTATTTATGAATGTTGTTATCTTTTCAGATCTGTTTCGTACAGATAGATAAGTTACAGTTATGAATGAATGATGTGCAATGATGAATGGTTTTATTGAAGAATTTATTCTAATCTGGTCATTAAGTTGATGAATCGCCAATGCCCTAATCCTCTTCTATAATGCAGAAACTTGGTTCCAACATCCCTCCCTTGAACATCTTGGGTGACACTTCATCTGCTCTGGAGTTGTTGCTGGATAGGAAAAAACCTGTCTGGGCCGATGCCGACGGAGATCACGGCGGGTTGAGTGTCGACAGAGTGGGACCCCTGTCGACTGGATTTTGGGTTGAGGTTTGAGCCAACATTGTACTAAAATTATTTACATACATATTGGAAAATACTAATTGTACCAAACATGCATACATGTGTATGAAAATAAATAATTATTGCACATGTGCATAAAATGTGATACTTGGAAATTTTGATGCACGATTATGAAATGAAAACCTGACACTAAATAGACAGGAACAACACACGCAACAATGATAAAGTGGGTCAAGTAATTCCATGTGTGATATTAATGGTAAGATGGTCATAAAAATGAACAATTATAAATCATTATGAATAAAGTTATGTTGCAAAGTATAGATTATATGTTTATATGAATGACTATATGTGGATCAGTTGCTAGTACAAGGACTTGGTAATGGAAATAATAAACAAAGCCATGATAAGAACCATGGTTATATTCTTGGAAGCAGTAAAAGGATATGGCAAAAATATCATATGTATCAAGTTGGTTTCTATGAGAATTGGAATGGTAAAGAAGAATGTACAGGAGGTACATCTTTCTCCCCAACTAGCTAGGAACCAGTATGCACCCTGTGGGAATTCCCAGGTGTAAGACATTTGGTTAGACTTTTTTCTGCACACATTCACATAGTAAGAGGACTTTTACGAGAGTAGGGTCTTCATGAAGAGAATAACCTTTAGGTATTATGGCATCTATGAAAGGAAGCAACCTGAATAGCACAGGTAGGAGATATGCCCGAAGGTTGTGAACAGTTGATGAACGATATCGTCCTCATATTGGGTGAACACGAGCTCCAAGAGAAGAAGAGGATTCCTACAAAAGGTACTCAGGACACGTGCAGCCAAACGATAGGTAGAATTCGAAGATAATATGGAGAAGTACAATATTGAAAATTGGTATCTGTTCCTAAGTTTGTTTAAGTGTGTTTTATGAACACAATAAAAAAAATATTGTGAAAATAAAATTAAAAACGCCAAAGTGAAAACTTTAAAAGTACTTGGTAATAAGTATTGTCATACAAGAGGTATTGATGTGGAAGTAAAATATGGAATATTTACATGCCATGAATAGAATGCGTACACAATATATTTTGGAGTATGGTTCATATGTATGTGATTTACGGTACTTCCAAATATTACAAGTGCATGAATATGAAGTTATTATGACAAAGAGAATCGTTTTGAGTAAAATTGAGCTCTACAGAGTTTCTATATAAAGGAAGCAACATGATGTTCAAAGGAGGAACCATTACTTATGATTCTCTTGATTTTGAATAATTATGGGTATGCATATGTTCAATGCTAAAATTCTTGAAAGACCTGATATTTCTTGTATAAAGTATAGATGATGTCAGACAATGAACTGTGAAGTCATCCAAAATGAGATATTGAAGGAAGGCAAAGATAACTGAATATTGTTATGGAATATTCAAAATTGAAGATAAATTTTTGAAGGATATGAACACCAAGGATGGCGTTATTCTTAGGGGGTATTTAACATCCCCCTTTTCCCCTCTTATTTTGCAATTGAGAGTGTAACTATGTGCATGTTTCTAGAGAAGAGCTCAAGGAAAAGTCCCTTCCATTAAACATTGTAATTATTTATGTGATTTCCTAAGTTGTAATTTTAATTTTTCGACTTAGGAGAGTGAAGGATGTGATGCAACTAAATGGCAGAGAAACAAAATCCACTATGGAGAGAGGTTAAAGTCTAGAAAATCCTTGGGGAATCAATGAATGATGACTGGAGGTCATCTTAGTACTTATGAGGTCTAAAGAGAAGTCAATTATAAATTTTTACCTTATTAGGATATTTTTCAGGTAAAATTAAGTGGTCATTACTAGTTTGTTAACTCAAGGGAATAGTTAAGAATGTAATTTGTCTTAGAGTATGAGAATAATTACTATGAGTTAATCTCTAAATGTTGTAGACAACGGATGATATTATCATAATTAAGTCATCATTAGTAGTATGATTATGAGTTTAATATTATGCAGAAATTCCAAATCCAAAATTAGAAGGGATTTATTATTTAAATGTGAAATTCATTCCTAGTTAATAAAAATAGGGTTGACCCATGCATATATTTACATAGTAAAAAAAGAAGGAAAGATGTATTTTCTTTGACCAATGTATTCCACTAAGTCCCCTTTAAAAACTATTTACTGTATAAGATAAAATATTATTGTTTATGTATATGATAGGAAAGCTTTTGAAACCTTGACTGTTTTGGCATCTGAAGTTCCCCTTGTTAATTTGTAACAAATTGGAACTTCAAACTATTAAAGATAAATCATTGCTTTTAGGAAGAAAAGAGTAAAATATAAGAAAAAATAAGAATCGATTTTTACGTCAATAGACATTTTTATTTGAGATTTGGGGTGGACTACAACCTATTCCTTTTCATCTACAGACGAGGATGAGACAAGTGCACTATCGATATTGATTCTATGGAAGTCGTTCAAAATTTGAAATAAAAATTTATAAAAAGGTGAATATAAAAAATAACTAGTAGTTATCTCATGAATGAATAACTTGTAGCAATGCATGGATAACTCATACTTGATGAATGGATAACCAACAATTCATGGCAAATGACTAGAAGAATGTGAGATAAAAAGAAAAAGAATATAAAAAACAACTGATAATTGATAAATACATAACAAGAAGAATGTCAGTGATAACATGTAGCTAGATAGGGATAACTCACACTTGAACCCATTTAACTAGAGGAATAAGAAAAAAATCCAAATTGTCTTCCATTCCATAACTATCTCTTAACCATTTGGTCCCTATCGACTTGATCCATCCATGAACTATGTGGATGTTCTAGTACAATATAAGAGGGATTTAGTTTTGTTTGTAGTTGGTGGTCATATATATATCTATATATATATATATATATATATATATATATATATATATATAAGAAAGAAAGCCTTGATTGGAATTTGGGGAATTAATTTGTAAACGAATATGAAAAGAAAAATAAAAACTTATTAAATAAAGTAGTCTATCAGTGGAGATAAAACCTGATTATTTGATGGAATCATCGTTAATTTTATAGAGAGAGCGTTGTGCATTAAATAGAGCACTCTCTCAGTGGAAAGAAAACCTGACTAGTTCATGGATTCACTGTGAGTGTTCCAAAGGGAATGCTTGTGTACTAATAATAATAATAATAATATATTTTTAAGGTCACCGCCAAGCGAGACACCAATTGGTGTATGAGACCCCCTTGTTTGTGGGATAAGGGACCCCTTCTGCACAATGATTTAACCGATAAATTCTACAAAGGTGTACATACCCTATCCCCCTTTGGATTTGAACCTGTGACCTAAATAGAAAAGTCTCTTAGTGGATATGGAGAGAAAGAAAGGGGGAGTTATTTCGTACTTATGTTGTGTTTTCTAGGAATGGAAGTGTTGTTTGAGGATTTTTTTCTTCCATTTGCAGTTAAGCAAAAGTGCAGCCTCCATAGGGGACACCATTCCTTTCCCTTTATTTTAAAAGTTTTGATTGTTTATTTTATTTGGAGTATATGAAAAAAAAAAGGCATGGCCTCTTTGGAAATGATTTTTATTGATGGTTTTTAATTTACAAAGTCTTGCCACCATGAGAGACGACCCCAATAGAGCCGAGTNATATATTATGCACACACATATATATTAAATCAAACTATTGTTATAGGTAAATATTATTTCCTACTCAAAGAAAGGAGTAACCTCACTCCCATTCATTGTCTAACATATATAATTATAATTGTATACTACTTGATTGAGAGGTATCATAATACCAACTCTCATTCTTCCTTGAGGAGATGAGAGATCTCTTTTTATATCG
Organism: Pseudotsuga menziesii; assembly: GCA_001517045.1. Lineage (NCBI taxonomy): Eukaryota > Viridiplantae > Streptophyta > Pinopsida > Pinales > Pinaceae > Pseudotsuga > Pseudotsuga menziesii. Next base: position 146,283 of record LPNX010496840.1, on the reverse strand, counting down.
TTTGATGGAGAGGTCTCATAAGAGACTCTCTCAAATTGTTATTCTTTGCTCATGAGCTAAGAGCTCTCTTTTATGTAAACGATAATAGTCAATTAATGATCATAACTTGAAGGATGAGATTATTTTTAATCGATCTAACTGAACCAGGGGGATATTGGTGTCCACCCGCCTATTCCACTTGGACCCCCACCATTGTTTCTTTCATCTTTTCAGTTTCCTTAATAGTAGCACATGTTCTATTTTTTGCATTTTTCAGGTCCTAAACTTTCAGAGTCGTTTTGAGGCCCTAAACGATGTTTTTTCAGCATCGAATGGTCAGGAAAATATGATTCTTTTTTGGACCTAATGATTTCCAATTATAGATGTATTCCTTGGATAGATATTTCTAACGATGTACCCTATGCGTCAAACAAAGATAGTATGCCAAAGTCACGACCCTGGGAAATTGATGTACCAATTTACCCAACGGGGCCCATATTATGGTGGTTGACCTCCTAGGCTTAGGTTTCTGGATGTGTAGGGTTTTCCATTGTTTATCAATAATATACAGGCCCTTGGGCCTCATTGTAACATAGATTTCATAGGCATGTAGCCACCACATCTCTTCTCGGAGATAAGCTACCAGCACTCTAGCTAGTTTATTTCCATCCTGTCTGTAAACAAGTTTCAATTCTTTGATATTGATAAAATGAAGTGTTATATCTACTATGTTTCTGCATAAATCTAGATGACTTACTTTTTAGCTAAGGGGGTGAATTTAGATTTCATGTCATGTTAAGAAATCATGGAAAGAGTTTCCTAGTGGATTCATTTTGCAGCTCATGGTTGCAGGAGGGTTGAAAGATGAATGAACATTGTTAGCTTATGGTTGGGTGGGAAGTTGCGGCCATACCTTTAGTCACACAAGTGTACAAAAAACAGATAAAATTCTACTAATGTAATATTATTGTTGTTAAAATTGTGTTATAATCTATTCTCCCTATGTTGAGTTAATGAAATATGTGCAAGTGTGTATATGTATTTCAATATTTTATAAACAATTAAGATAATGTATCAGTAAAGAATATTATCAAGGATCAATGACTATGTGCAAGGAATGTTATGCATAAAACTTAATAGTTTCTTAGTTTTCATAAGAGTATGAAGTAACATTTTAATATGAATAAATAACTTTATTGAAAGATAGACTGAGTGTTCTTACTTTCATTGTAAGAAGTTCTTAGTTGTTTGATTAGACAATTATACTTAAGTTTGATCTTATTAACCACTTATACTGTGAAATGAGAACTCAACACAATTCTTGTTTTTATCTCTCCTAATTTTAGTAACTATTTTTACCTTCGTTTTAAAAAGGTTCAATACCAGTATTACACATTTTCATTTTGAGGCATTTTTTGGGGCCTTTGAATCATTTTTGTCGTAAAATATTTTTAATTTTTATTTTCAAGTGTGGTTTTTAGAAAGAAGCAAGTTATATTAAAAATCATATACATTTTGCAATATTTTCTTTAAAATAAGACATTTAATTATTTTCAATCGATTTAGAGATTTTTTGTACAAAAATGATACTATTTCATATTATTTTCCAAAAATTGACGATTCACATAAATTCATGAAAAACTATACCATATATTTGTAAATAACATACTAAAAATATTATATATAGAATCTTTATTTCTAAAATAAAGTCTAAAATTCAAAACATTACTAATATATCTTATCAAAAGTTGTCAAATTTAACATTTTCTTCAAGACATGAAACTAATCAAAAATATCATGCAAGACAAATTCTTCATCGAAAGTGGAATTTTTTGGAGCTTGAATTTCTTCAGGGACATCAATGTCCTCTTCCATTGGGTCTTCTATGTTTGCAAGAATCCCAAAGTGCTCATTTCCAAACATCCGTCCTAATGGGGATTTATGCTCTTTTGACATCTTCTCCGCATATGTTTGACTGAACTCTCATTTCTTCAAACCAACTTCTTGCAATTCATATGGAAAAACTTGAATAGCATTAATTATTTGCTTGATGTAATTTCATTGTTGTGGACCATTATCAATGGATATGAAATTTATTCCTTTCTGTAAGGAGCATGCTATTGCTGTACCTAATAACCAAAAACAAAACAAAAAATAGTTAAGTCTTGAATAGCATAAAGAAGCATATTTTTAAAAAAAATTAATGAAGAATAAAAAAAACAATAAAACTTGAAATATTCATATGTAATATCAAAAATTTTACCTGAACCCGAGAACAAATCTAAGACCCAATATCCTTCTCTTGAAAATGTATCCATGAGATAATTAATCGATGCTTGTGGATTTTTATAGATGTTTACAAACATTCCTTTCAAATCCCTTTCTTCATATGTTATTTTTTTAACCACGGCATTATAGGTCAACATCTAGCTATATTTTCCTTCACTCTTTTCATTGATTGAAAGAGATTCATAAGTCTAATCTTTTGTCCAAGTTGCAAGATGTATGTTTTCAATATCACTCAGAAATGGATCACTACTAGAGCTACAAATATTAGTATTTTTCCTGTAACTAAAATAAAAAGTAGTTTAATTAACTTATCAATAAATATAATTAATTTATAAATTCAAAAACTTGATAATATAGTGCAAATATCTTACCAGTAAAGTTGCTTCCTTGTTTTTGCTTTACCCTTTAAGGATGTAAACAACCCCCCTAATTATGTGTCTGAATGGAAAACAACAAATTCCCATAGTGGTGATGTTGTGACATCTAGAAATCTCAAAACCACTTTATTGAATGATTGGCAAGTATAAGGCTCACAATCATAAGTAGTGTTTCAGATATTGTATCTGTGAGGGATATCTGCAATAGCTAAGGATATTTGTAAGATGTTATCTCCTTTATCATTCTATTTTGGCTCTTTGGATATGAATTTTGAAGGACTTTGGTACTCCATCTGTACCTGTTTTTGGTATCTTCAAATGAAAATTATCTCTATAAGTAATAAAACAGAAATGAATTGAATTGCCAAATAAATAAAATAGGATGTATCATACATCAACATATGTTCTTAAATGCAATAAAAATTTGTTTTAAGGTTTCTATTGAGCTTGATCCTGGATAGTTGCATTTGACATCATCCCAACTCTTCTCATTCAACATTATAACCATCTCCTCTTGTATTTTTATGTAAATATTGTGACTAGACGATGAAACAATAAATAATGTTTGAAATCATATATAATAATATAACACAATACTTAGAACATAACAAAAATGTTACACTAAAAAAAACATCATATAAAAAAAAACATGAAACAATAAAAAAAAACATCAACTTACTTGTCAAATTGATTGCACATTTCCTCCATGGATAATTCCCCTAACTTTACACATGATAATATTGTATCTATTAGTGTTTCATCCTTCACACCTTACATTATTCTCCAAGGTGTAATAGTCATGTCCTCTAGAAAATTCTTGACGTTGGGACTTGTCTTAACACCACTCCATGGAACAACTTTAATTTTTTTCACTTTTTGAATTTTTATGCCAATATTCTCCCACAAGCTAAATATGTCTTCAATCAAATCCCATGTTTTTTGTACTCTAAATTCCAACTAGAAATAGCCATCTACATATCTGAATTCATCACATCCTCTGGCATTTTTTTTCTTGTCACATTATCCTCTTTAATAGGGATACCTGTTTATAGACAACATTGTTTCCAAAAACTTGCATCAACTTTAGATTTTTCCCCACCACATATTTGCACAAATTCACTATGGATAAATCTCACCCTTTGAATAAATGGCATAGTCATCATATATTCATTATCTGTGTTATGATCCCATGCCAACAACTTTTCTTCTACACATGTTAAACCAACATAAGTCATGCATTTCACTGTTTCAAAAATAGGGTTATTGAGATATTCTTGCATCAACTCTCGTCTTTCCTCTGAAAAATTATCCCCCACCCCCCAAGAACATAATATTTGTAATGAAAACTTCTTGTTCGATCAAACTCATCTCTAGTAGGAACATCTTTCGAGTCAACAAGGATTAGGTAGTCAACCGCATGTGCATAGGTATTGTGCCTCATCAATGTTTTCAAGTTGTGAATATGCAAGTGATGTGGTTTTCAAATTCTAGATTCATCTTTCCCATCTGTGGGTCTATAAAGTTTGTTCACATTTAACTCAATTTTTTTCCATTGTTAACCAATTTATCCCTCCGCAATTGATCTCGAATGTAATTTTTTGTTGACTTGACAATTCCATCCTCTAGATCAACACCTGAAGTAATGATTTCCCTACTTCCCCTAGAATTTTCATGGTCATATTTAGGAATAACGTTGGATTCAGTAACAACAGATCTCCTCCTTTTCTATCATGAAGGGGTTCCTTCTAAATCAGCAATGTCTTCAACAGGAATTGAAACACCCCCAACCATATTTCTCATACGATATTGATTTTTACTCTTACTTGCAGGAGTAGAAACCTCATTGGTAACAATTTCAACATGTTCACTTGGGAAATATGAAGATTTAAATGTAACCTTTTTAGGTACCTGATTTGATTGTCGGATGCCCTTTCCTCTTTGTTCTTGTACATCTTCAGTTTGAACATTTTACACTTGTTTCATCTTCCTTGCTTCTTGTCCCTTTTGAAGAGTGACATTAATGACATCCATAGGATTTTCCTCTATATAATAAATTCTATTCAAGATATTTTAAATCGTCCTAGCAAAATCCTGCAAAATGAAAACATTATGGTATTAAATATATTACATTGTGATATCCAAGTTATAAGAAAACCAATTTAGAAATGATCTCAATATTGAAACTTACTCTCCCACGTTCAATAGCATGCACGACCCCTTCACAAAAGGGTGTGAAAGTTTCTTGAACGTTATATTTTGAAACCTTCAAATTATATTGGACTTTGGCAAAGGTCTTCACTTGTTTCACTTGTGCATAAACAACTTATGTACCCAGCATCACACATATATCTTTCATCAATCCCAATGAATGGTAATATGGTTGAATATATGGAAATGCAGCAGAATATAAGTGAATATAGTCTGCTTTTCCTTGATATTTTTCCTTCAAATGCCAAGAATACTTTGTTTTCTCTTCTTCTTATGCATATTTCCATTCTCTAGCATTATTTACTTTTAATTCCTTAAAGGTCAAAACTTTGAATTGAGGCTCAACATTTTCATATGCCCAATTGTTTTTTTCGATGCAATCATCACCTCTCTTAATCCATAAATGTTCAAAGATATATTTCTTGATTCCATTCTCCCTATATCCAAAAGATAGAATTTTAAAATATAATCAACAAACATTAATAATCTAAAAAAAATCAACATCAATAGTCACTATAAAATGTATTTGAAAAACGTTTAAAAAAATAAAAAACAAAATCATTTTTACCCCTACCCTGCCTTGTCCCTACTCCCCTTCCGTCATAGATAAAAATAAATAAAAAACAGTTAAATACCACCTACCCCATAAACCCCCCACACATTAAAATAAAAAATAAATTACCCCCCCTAACTTAGGAAACAATAAAAACATTTAAAACAAATTAAAACCCGTCGTACACTACCATACCCTTTTCCCATCACCGAAACATTACACATTAAAATAAGAAATAAATAAACAAACACCCCTCTACCATTACATTAAAAAAATAAAAAATAAAAATTACCCCCCCCCCTCTTAACCCCCTAACCCTAACATCAACAACATTACATTTAAAAAATAAAATAAAATCCTACCCCTCCCTTCTCCTCCTCCCCCCCCCTCCCTTCTCCTCCTCCCCCCCCCTCCCTTCTCCTCCTCCCCCCCCCTCCCTTCTCCTCCTCCCCCCCCCTCCCTTCTCCTCCTCCCCCCCCCTCCCTTCTCCTCCTCCCCCCCCCTCCCTTCTCCTCCTCCCCCCCCCTCCCTTCTCCTCCTCCCCCCCCCTCCCTTCTCCTCCTCCCCCCCCCTCCCTTCTCCTCCTCCCCCCCCCTCCCTTCTCCTCCTCCCCCCCCCTCCCTTCTCCTCCTCCCCACCCCTCCCTTCTCCTCCTCCCCACCCCTCCCTTCTCCTCCTCCCCACCCCTCCCTTCTCCTCCTCCCTTGTCCCTCCTTTGTAACCATCCCTCCTCCCCATATTCCTCCCTTCCCTTCCCCCCTCCTCCTCCATTGTTGAGATCTGTTGGAGCTCCGCTCCATTGGACACCAAAGGGTCGCCCCTCATAAGTGGCCTTTTGGCGCCTAAGCAGCAATGGATCTCAACGGAAAAGGAGGAGGGGGAGGAGGGTCTACCATGAAGTTGGGAGGAGGGTCTACCATGAAGGAGGGAGAAGGGGGTGACAGAAGGTGGTGAGGGAGGGAGGGAAGGGTTAAAGGGTTAAAGGGGATGTTTTATTTTTTTTTAATCTAATGTTGTTGGGGGATTTAGGGGGTTATACTGGGGGTTGTTTTAATTTTTTTAAATTTAATGTTTGGGGTTTTAGGGAGCTAGGGAGGTGATTTAATTTTTTTTAAATGTAAATGTAATGTAGTGGGGGGTCAAGGAGGTTGGGGGGGTGGTTGGATTTTTTTTTAACTTAATGTAATGTTGTTAAGGGGTTGTGGGGGTTGTGGGGTGCTTTAAATTTTTTTAAAATTATTGTGGGGGGGTTAAGGGGGATAAGGGGGTTAGATTTTATTTAAAACTTTTATTAATGTAATGTTGTTGGGGGATTTAGGGGTTAGAAGGGGATGTTTTAAATTTTATTAATGCAATCTTGTTGGGGGTTTAATGGGTTAGGTGGAGGTGGGGTTGGGGGGGGTGTGTTTTAAATTTTTTTATTTTATTTTTTAATGTAATGTTGTAGGGGAGTTAGGGGTTTAACAAAAAAAATTATTTTTTTATTATAATGTTGTGGGGGGGCGTGTTTTTTTTTTGTTTTACGTTTTTTAATGTAATTTTGGGGGTTAGGGGTTTAATTGTTTTTTGTTAAACAAAGCTAAAAATTGTGGGATATGGGCTAGGCCTTTCTTCAATCAATACTACACCCCTTCACAAAAAAAAAAAATACATCTAAAAATAATAATAATAATAATAATAATAACCCGGAAAGTGATAGAGCCTCCTCCCTTGAAAGTTCTAGAAGATCCTTTGGAATCTTCTCGTTCTTCTTGAAATCCCTTCGTGAATTCCTCCAAAGTCTAAACAAGAGTGCATTTATAAGATAGATTAGGTTTAACTTTACCACTTTTAAGAATGTGGGATAAACAAAATGTAAAAATGAAAAATCAATAAAATCATAAAATAATTAATGCCAACTTAATAAAACCATAAAATATATAAACATAACAACATTATTAAAAAAAAAACTTGAAATTGTTAGAGAATTTCTCCAATTTCAATGTTGAATAGTAGGAAAACTAAAGGCTTTATATACCCTAGATTAGGTTTAACATTACTTGTTTTACGAAGGTGGGATTTCAAAAAAATGTAAATAGCCATTACTTATTACAAATTGTATATAAAATATTTTACATGAAACTTTACTAATTTTATATCTCTGGGGATAGAAATAGGTATTAGTTAATACATCATTTCAAAGTTTTTTATATCATAATTTTGTTATTTTTTCTAATTTTATGAATGTGTTGGAAATGTGCTCTTTATTTTTGCACGTAAATTTTGGAAGGAAAATTTTGAGCAAATATTTTGCAGGGAATTTTTTGGAGGGGAAATTACCTTCTCATAGCTATAACATGGTTGGTTGAAATTTGCACCATTCTACTTTTTTATGACGGATACAGTAAAATTTCATTGTCTTATCTAGTAAGATTTTTCTATAATTCTATATTTTAGTGAGAGTTCATGGACTCATCTAAATTAAATTCCAGTGTCAATGAAGAGTTGTATTGTTCATCTAGCCAAGATGTTGCTAGTGGCAAGCAATATAATCAAGCATGTTTTTCAAGAACTTCCTAATTTCGAAGATTTTGAAGACACTAGTAATGAAGGGAAAGAATGTGATGGTGATGATGATGATGGTGAATATATTCCTCCAAGTGGGATTCTAAAGATAGTAAGAAATATGGTGACGATTTTCCTCTAAGTGAGTATTTTCAAGGCACCAATGATGATTTTCCTCAAAGCAAGGATTTTGATGGGACTAATGATGATTTTGTTGAGCATGCATGCACCAATAATGATGATGTTTTTCTTCATAGTAAGGATTCTAGCAGGGAAAATGATGATTTTCCTTCAAGAAAGGATTTTAATGGGACGAATGATAATTCTACTCCTATCTGCAAGGATTTTAATGGGACAAATGATGATTTTCCTCCCAGCGAAGATTTTAATGGGAATGATGATGATTTTCCTTCGAGTGAGGATTTTAATGTGACAAATGATGATTTTGGTGAGGACAAAGACATCAATAATGGTGAAGATGATTTTCCTTTAAGCAAGGATTTCAATGGCACTAATGATGAGTTTCCTCCAAGTGAGGATTTATGTGGCACCAATGATTACTTATGTCTAAGAAAGGATTTCAGTGGAAATGATGATGATTTTTATCTGAGGATTTTAATGGCACCGATGATGAATTTCCTCCAAGTGAATATTTCAATGGCACCAATGATGATTTTCCTCTAAGCGAGGATTTCAATGACACCAATGATTATTATGTTAATGATGAATCCACCAATGATGAAGAAAATGATTCTCCTCCAATTAAGGATGCTACAGGAACCAATGATGTCAATGTTGAATCTCAAGAGTCCCCTTTCAGTCAAGAATTTAGTTTCACCAATAGTGTCGATGGTCACATTGATTTATCCGCAAGTGATCAACTTATTAGTGATCAAGACAATCATTTTCATACTTAATTCCGTGATTAGATTTTCAATGAGCGGGGTCATATTCCTCACAATGAATACATTCATTCTAATGAGGATGTTATTGCAAACATAATGGTTCACGAAACGTAGAGACACAATCCAACAATTAGTAGGATTAAGTGTAGGACTAGACCGTTTTGTGTCAAACCAAAGCATTCCAAATATACAAGGTCTTGGAAAGAAATTATCACAAGTCCAAGTTCCATTACTCATTTTATTTCTAGTAAGTGTTTCCACAAAAGTTGTTTGAAAGGTATAGGCTACAATCATATGCCCTGGAGAAAAGGAATATGTATTTATCAATGAACAAAAGTATGCAAAATTCATATTTAGTAGGGTGCATGATTTCTACAAGGGAGGGTTATGATTATCACATTGGAAATATTATTCTTTGTAGAAAGGCATTCAAAATAATTCACTCAATTGGTAATTTTCGATTATCAAGAATCCAAACAAGACTAGAAAAGGATCGTATATTTTATTTTGACGATTATCAGGGACGAATCATTGGACCATCAACACATTACTCAATATCATGGATGCATGATTTATTTTCCAAGCATGGAGAGAGTATGCCAAATAGAGAAACAATACAAATTCCAGATAATTTCACAAGGCAGGAAATCTACAACTTATACAAGGATTATGTTCAAGGTGGTTAAGGAAATGGAAACATCCTCAGATATGCATATTTCATAGGAGTATGGAAAAATAAGTTCAACAACGTCCTCATTTCAAAGAGGTCAAGGATGGGGATCTGCAGTACATGTGCTTCTCTTAAAGAAAGAAGGGATAGATCATAAAGAATAGAAAGAGGTATGTTTACTAAAAAAATTATCTTTTAGATAAATGTCAATTATGAAAACTACTTATCATATTTTTTATGTTTTTTGTGAATTCCATAATGAATCCAGTGCAAGAACATAGCAATCAACAATCAAATGAACAAAAAAAGTTGTACAAAAATCGAAATAAGTGTTATGATGCTCCACATAAGTCTATGAGTTTGATAATTGATGGCATAGATTAGGAAAAAAATTTATTGCCTCATTTTATCTGTATGCCAAAGAATTTAAAGGAGGAAAAATTTATTCAGTTTCACTTGGTTGGGTGTATGGTTTTATTGTTGAAATTTTTCCAAGGGTTTACTTTACAGGTCCAAATATTCACAATGATGCAAATTTGACCATCGCCATAATTCACCTTGTCCTTTCTCATAGTTTAGGTAATCTTTCTGAAGTTTTATATCTGCAACTAGAGAATACAAGCTGAGAAAACAAAAAACAGGTCGTGTTTGGTTATCTAAACATGCTTGTTGAATTAGAAATTTTTAAAAAGGTAAAAGTTAGTTTCCTCCTTGTTGGGAATACACATGATCATATTGATCAAATGTTCATCCATTTTGCAAGAACATTGAGGAGGAATAAATTATGGAGCCTACCATCATTGATTGAAATTGTAAGGAAAGCATACCATCCAGAGCCTGTTGTACATAAATTGGAAGAAATCGTTGACATGAAAGATTTATTTTTGGATCGCATGGTGAATAAAGGTGCATCGAAAAAATTAATGACAATAGATTTCAGCATCAATTTCGTATAAAAAATATTGATGGAAAAACACTAATGTGGGGAAAGAAGTACTAAACTTGCAAAGAAAATAGTCCTTCATCGGGTTTGATGATTTCTAAAATTCATCCCAAATCGTCAAATGCATGCTTCAAATGTATTGTTATTGCAGTCATCTATAGAGATTCATAATGCAAGGTGATATAGTAGAGATGTTGATTCTTCTCAATGCTTGGAAGAAATCAAAAAGTATATCAAAGATACATATGAGTAATTTGATGTTGTTGATTCTATTTTGTGCGAGAATTTTTTCATTGAACAGAGTGACATAATTTCAAACTCTACAAATGGAGATATATTTTTGAAGTCTCCCTTTACTTGGCCACAAATTTTATCAAATGGAAATGAGGAAACAAATGTTGAACCTCGAGGTGCTGAGTTTTCTCAAGTAGAGGAAAGTGTGGAAATTGAACCCAGGTGTTAGAACAATTACACTCACAACAATTGCCAATTACACATGCAAATTACTCACAAAAGGAGACTGAATATGGAGTAGAACACTAATCTGTATTGAATAAGTGTACAATAGCCAACCCTGTGAAGTCATAGGCTGCCACAATAAATAATTACATGAGAGATTCGAATGCATGAAGATGCCATTCGAATTTAGTCAAAAGCAGGCTTACTAAATCTAAGCAAATCCCCCATAGGTGCATAAAGCACATTCCAAATCTGTCTAGGAGCTCATGAATTGGCAAAATCAATTAGGCAAGCTAATATATGGTGGAAGGACAACTCATAGATTCTTTTCATAGGATAAAAGAGTGGAGGATGTTGAGGACAAAAAACAAGTTAACTTCACCTAGTCAAACTTTCCCAATTGCCTTAAAACTCAGAAAAAGCGGGCAATAAAGCAGAAAAAGCATACATACGCTAGGGAGGCCAGGAATAAAGCAGATTTGATTCCAAGAGGTTTCCCAAGCGCTCCATGACTCAAATTTAGCAAGTTTGACCACTATGGATGTGTAGAGGACAACTTGCATAAGGTGGAATATGGAAACTAGGCAAATAAGACAAAAATTGGATTAATTAATGTCTAAGGTAGCTAACTATGGGTTGATTTTTCTAACAGAAAGAGATGTCTATTGGATCTAGAAGATAAACTGCAAAGCATCGAGAGATAGAAGACCTTTATAGGGGCTTAGTACAAGATATCAAGGAGGGTTTCATGATTGCAGTTTTGGCTACAGATGATGCACGCGATTATCAATTCTGGATTGCAAAAGTTATGAAAATCAATAAATAAAATGAAGTAGTATCGGGAGAAGTACATTGGTATGCAACATATCCACACCCATTTGATGGTGTGTACAAGATAGAGATGTTGGTTGAGAAAAGGGTTTGCATAAAGAGAAAAAGAAAGGGTAAAAAAAAATCCTCACCGCAATGACATCTTGGAATTAGAGGAAGTTGATATACTTCTTTATGATTTCATGTTGACAAAGAATGACACTCTTCGCTCCAAAACTATAGAGATTATCAAGAAGTTGCTTCGAAAAGAAGAAGTTGCAAATGGGATTCTTCCAAACCAAGCCATAGATCCAGAAGGAATATGGCATCTGAAATGATAGGAATATTTGTAGACTCAGATGGTGCACCCATCGACAATAGAGAAGAATATGGATCATCTACATCTTTATCCAATCCTTCATCTGCAGAAAATGTAGATTCTAATGGGCTGTCAAAATCCATGGATGAATTTTAATAATTTCGCATGAAACATTTTACATGTTTTTTATTAGTATGATGTTTGTAATTGAAACTCTAAAGGGGTTTTTGAATATTTATATGAATCATTTGTTCATGTATGGTCTAATATATGATTTCATTAAACATCATAATTTCTTTGATTTTAAATTGTTAGAGTGGTGAAATTATTTATGAAATGTTTTTTTGTTTAATATGCAAGTTTTTTAAAAGTTGTAATTTATCTCTTGAAGAAATATTTTTCCAATTTAGGGGTTTATTTTAAACTTTTTGTAAACAATAGTGTGGGATGTTTAGGCCATGGCTCTGTTTTTAACCCCTAAAAATACGTGTATACTCATATCAACACTTTTCTATTTGGAGGGTGTTTTTGGTGTTTTTTATGCAAAAATCATCATTTTTATGGCTAGAGTTCTCGTTCTTAGTATAAAGTTCTTGTTTCATAGTATAAGTGGTTTATTATGTTAAGATTTGATATAAAATTACTATTAAAACATAGCTTGATATATGTATAGAATACATATGAACTCATCAGGTTAAACTATATTGAAGTATTTTGTGATATATATTATGTGGTTGAGTAAAGAAGAGGACTCGCCATATTATGTTTTTGGAAAGTCAAACTTTGTATGAATGGAAGTATTTTAGTATTCCTTTTATAATTGAAAAGTATATATGGAAGAAAAACGAATGTACCTGCATTGTATATAAGCGTAATAGGATTATACATGATATTAAACATGTTTATGTGTTACATAATGGCATAAAGTAATTATTAGATTGGAATCTTGATAGTCAAATTATAGTGAGATTATACTTCTTCAATATAACAATTATTTTTAAGTGAATGTGACATACCAAGTAAGTGTTGGTTTGAAATTATAAGTTATTTGTTAACCATGCTTCTTATGACTTAATGGTTAATTGGTTTGAAATTATAAGTTATTTGTTAACCATGCTTCTTATGACTTAATGGTTAAGTATAAATATGAACAAACTTCATATTATTTGACTAAGTATAATGAGATGAACGTAAGAGTCTAAATAGTAAACCAAATATATCACAAATTGTTATATTCAAAAGAGTTACCTCCATTTGGTTGGGAGTCTTAAACCATTGCATGATAAACATTTAGTTCAAATTATTTATATTAAATTGATGAACTTGATATTGATTATTTAGAAATAATTCAGGATAACTTATTATTTAGTTTGGATTATGTTGAGGAAATTTTTATACCCCGGATCCCAAAAGGCCATGGAGGGTATTGGGATTTTACAAGAATATACACTAATTCCAACACTTATTCAAACTTGTTTAAGGTTGGTGTGCTTCGAAAACTTAATGATGCAGGAGCATCATGTCATGCCAGCAATGTGATGAGTTGGTCACATGTTGTGGCATATATTTTGATTTATTTGTTTTGCTGAGTCATTGTCTGTTAGTACCCATAGGAGTGATTGCATATCATGACTTCCTGCGTGGAAATCAAACACAGGGCTTATTTGATTTTGGCAAGGACGTTTTCATCATGCTTGGAAGTTGTGTGTTTTCAGTTGTAGGACCACTAAGTTGAGGCATTCATAGATGACCTTAAATAGACAGTTTAGAGAAGGTAGAGGGGTTCTACTCTTCAGCCCTAGAATTCTAAATTTGCAGAGTAAAGGACAGACGTATGTCTGGTTCTACTTGTAAATATTTTGAGAGAGACTGAAGAAGAGATCTGAACTGTGTGTTTGTGTGTTTGCTTAATAGAAGAATTAGCCGTGTGCTTGTAGTATTGTTAGACTATATGCATCTGTTGATTTAGCTGTGTATTTGTGAAGAGCTAATTTCGGCGATTTTCTGAACATCTGTGTGATGCTGTGGATTTCTTGATTCAAGTGTTAAATTGTTGCTTGAAGAGTTGAAATAGAGTGTAGATGTATGCATAGAAGGTTTAGGCTAGAATAATCGGGAGGATTGAAGGCTGGATTGATCGATTCCATGATCAATTAGCATCATACTTAGCTTTTCTGTGATTAACCGGTTTTTGCAGAGAACGAGCGACGGAGATCGATTCCGTAGGATATTTTGAAAAGTTGGTTGACCATCCCGCAACCCACAAAAGTTACACGAAGGAAGTTGCGGAAGGGAGCGATTTTGAAAATTCATTTGGGCATCTGGCATCCCGCAACCCGCTTGCGAGAAGGCTGTTGCAGAACGGAAGTTGCGGAGTGCAACGTTGGGCGTTTGCAATCTCGCATCCCACAACCCGACTGTGGAAACTCTGTTGCAAAAACAGAGTTGCGGGACGGCGTTTACTGAGGAAATATTGTGGGGAGGTAATATTTGGAGTAGAATTTGGCCATTTGGCTAAATTGGGCAGTCCTTCTGAGGGTAGGGGCCCCTAGGTCTTGGAAGTGCTGGTTGGGGTTGGATTTGATCGACTCACCTGCACCAATTTTGGTATAAGATCTAGTTAAGCTTGTGTGAGAGAGAAGCGTAGTATTAGAATCCTGGAAAGAGAAAAGAAGAGTGCTCAAGAGGTTTTATATAGAGGACCAATGTTACCAAAAGACTAAGTGCAGAAAAGGGCTTGGTGAGGTAAGATTATAGCAGTGTGAAAGAGAAATGTTATTGCGGAAGCTTAGTGCAAGAGGATGGTTGCTCGCATTGGAAGAGTAAGAGGTCATGACAGAGGTTGAACAGGAGGGAACACATAATTTCTAGAGGAAATGAGGGAGTTAAGGGAACGTCTGGAAGCCATGGAAATGGACAGATGAAGAGACCCAGAAGCAGGGGACGTGAGTGAACCTTAGGATGAAGAACAAAGAGAAGAATTTGCGCCTATGCAGGACACAACAGAGCTAAGATATTTTAGATCCATTCTGGGACCGAATTCAAGGCCGAGACCAGACTTTCCTACCTATGATGGAAGTCTCGTAGCGGAGCATCTCATTGACTGGATCAGTGAGTTGGATAAGTGCTTTGAGTACAGTGAAGTAGAAGAAGACAAAAGAGTCAGATTAGCCGTGACAAGGTTTAAAGTACATGCATCCTTGTGGTGGGATAGTGTGCAAGAAGAAAGAAGAAGGAAGACTAAACCCTTGATAAGAAGCTGGGATAGAATGGTAGCAAATATGGGGGCTAAGTTCTAGCCCAAAGAGTACCAGTTAATATTGTATAGGCAGATGCAGAACCTTAGGAAAAGATCGTTAACAGTAAGAGAATATACTCAAGAGTTATACAAAGTGAACCTAAGGGAAAGATATGTGAAAGAGTCAATAGAGAAAGCTTATAGATATGTCAATGGTATAAGGATGGATATCCAAGAAGAGATCAGCATGATATCACCTAGAATGATGGAGGATGCGTATCAATGTTCCTTAAGGGTAGAAGAAAAGATAACCCTTAAGGTCGAGGTCCAACCAGAGGATGAGGACAAGCAGATGGAAGACAAATATTTGGAGCACTGAGAGAATAGTCCAGTAACTCTAACCAGCAAGATAAGCATGGTAGAGGAGGTGACTCTAGAAGGAGAGGACCTTACCAAGGAGGTAGAGGTAGAGGAAGAGACAGAAGAATTGTCTATAGGTGCTAAAAATGAAACCAGCTGGGGTATAGATCATTTGAATGTCCAGTGAAGAAAGATGTAGGACAGAGGGGAGCCTATGTAGCTCAGAATGAGCAGCAACAAGAATGGTTGACAATGGATGAAGTTTTGGTAGAGACAGGATAATCCTTGATGATGAATAAAGTCTTGTTGAAACCGAAGAAGGAGCAATCAGAGCCTGCTCAAAGGAAATATTTATTTAGGACCATGTGTAAATTCCAAGGGAAGTGTTGTAAGATGATGATTGATAGTGGGAGTACTGACAATCTTGTTTTCAGAGATATGGTGGAGAAGCTGAGTTTGAGGAGGACCAAGCATCCTGTTCGATACAAAGTATCTTGGTTACACAAGGGACATCAAATCTTGGTAAGTGAGTAGTGTGAAGTTGATTTCCAAATAGGTCCATATAAGGAAAATATTCTGTGTAATGTGATGCCCATGGATGTTTGTCATACACTGTTAGGAAAACCGTGGCAATTTGATAAGAAAGTGACTCATGATGGTCGGAGTAACTACCATAGTTTTGAGCATAATGGGATAAGACATGTACTTCACCCTTTGCAGGAAGGTAGTACGATAGGACAGCCAACACCTAAAGTTCTAATGTTATCAAGGAAAGAATATTTGTAGCAGATTGAGGAGGAAGATTTAAGCTATGTTGTGGTATGCAGACTGAGAGTGGTGATAATGAGGACTAACATGACAGATCTACCTGAGGAGATTCAAGAGATGCTAGGTGAATTTAGAGGCATCATGGTGGATGATTTACCTAATGAATTACCACCAAAAAGGGATATAAGTCATGAAATTGATTTTATTCCAGGATCCAGTTTACCAAACAAGGCGGGATATAGATTGACACCTCAAAAGGATGTAGAAGTGAGGAAACAAGTCCAAGGATTTATGGACAAGGGGTTGGTTTTGAAAGAGTCTGATTCCATGTGCAGTGCCACCAGTACCGACACCAAAGAAGGATGGTGAGTGGAGGATGTGTACTGACTCTAGAGAAATTAACAATATCACTATCAGATATAGGTTTCCATTACCGAGGATGGATGACATGCTGGATTGTCTGAATGGGGCAACATGATTTTCAAAAATGGATTTGAAGAGTGGATATCATCATATCAGAATCAGAGAGGGAGATGAGTGGAAGACAGCCTTCAAGACAAATTATGGGTTGTATGAGTGGTTGGTCATGCCATTTGGATTGTCCAACACACCAAGTAATTTTATGACATTGATGAATGAAGTATTGAGAGATTTCATAGGTAAGTTTGTGATAGTTTACCTCGATGACATTTTGGTTTTCAGCCAAATAGAAGAAGAGAATCTGAAGCTTCTGAGGTATGTTGTAGAGAGACTGCAACAAGAGAAGTTGTTGATAAATGTAAAGAAATGTACATTTATGAAGCCAGCACTAGTGTATTTGGGTTTTGTTATCTCAAGAGATGGGTTGAAGATGGATCCAGAAAAGGTGCAAGCAATCCTTGATTGGCCTTCACTAACGAACATATTTGAGGTAAGAAGATTTCTTGGATTGGCAAGTTTCTCTAGGAAATTTATAAATAACTTCAGTGGTATTTTTGCATCTATTGTTGAGACAATTAGGAAGGATAGACAGCCATTTCAATGGACAGCAGAGGCTGAAAGGAGTTTTCAGTTCGTGAAGAAGAAAATCACTAAACAACCAATATTGAAGTTACCAGACTTCAACCACCCTTTCCAAGTGAAGTGTGATGCTAGTGGTGTAGCAATTGTAGTTGTACTCAGTCAGGAGGACATGCCTATAGCATATTTCAGTGAGAAGTTGAATGATTCCAAGAAAAATTATTCATCTTATGACAAGTAGTTTTATTCTATTCTTCAATCAATGAAGCATTGGAGGCACTATCTGAGGCCTAGAGAATTTGTGTTGTACTCTGACAACCATGCATTGCAGTATATCATGCAGCAACCTAAGTTGAACCTGAAACATGCCAAGTGGGTTGAGTTCTTACAGAGCTTTACCTTTGTGTTGAAACACATCAATGGATAGTCAAACAAAGTAGTTGATGCCTTAAGTAGGAGGTTGTTGATTATACAAGAAAATAAGATCCAAGTTTTGGGGTTTGAGCATTTGAGAGATTTGTATGAATCTGACATTGATTTCCAGGAATCTTACAGGGCTTGTAAGAATCCAGTGGAGGTGAATAGAAAGCCATGGATGGATTATACTGTACAAGATGGTTTACTCTTTAAAAATAGTAAACTGTGTGTACCGAGGTGTTCTATGAGAGAGAAAATGATATAGGAGAAACATAATGGAGGTATGGCAAGTCACTTTGGAAGTAATAAAACCTTCAGACAGTTGGGCTATTTCTATTTTTAGCCAAAGAATAGGTCTGAAGTTGAGAATTTTGTAAGCAGATGCAGATTATGCCAGCATGCTAAAGGGAGAAGCTAGAACACAAGATTGTATACACCATTGCCTATTCCAACTAGGCCTTGGGATTCTGTGAGTATGGATTTCATTCTGGGTTTTCCAAGAACTCGGAAGGGGCATGATTCTATCTTTGTAGTTGTTGATATATTCACAAAAATGGCACATTTCATTCCATGCTATAAGACTAGAAATGCTACACACATTGCTAACTTCTTTTTCGATGAAGTTGTGAAATTACATGGTTTACCTAGAAGCATTGTATCAGAAAGGGATGTGAAGTTCATAGGTCATTTCTGGAGGACCTTGTGGAAGAAGTTAGGTACTAGTATGAACTTCAGTTCAGCGTATCACCCACAGTCTGATGGACAAATAGAGGTAGTTAATAGGAGTCTGGGAAACATGTTGAGAAATCTGATTGGGGAGAGTCCTAAGCAGTGGGACATAGTGTTAGCTCAAGCTAAGTTTTCCTATAATGATTCACCAAAGAGAAGCACAAGGATGAGTCCATTTCAAATTATGTATGGAATGCACCCAAGAGGAGTGTGTGAACTTCGTGACTTAGGTCAATTGGAGAAAAGGAGTGCTGATGGAGAGGAGTTTGCAAAGATGATCAATGAGCTACAGGAGCAAGTGAAAGCAAGGTTACAACAAAGTAACACCAGTTACAAGGCCAAAGCAGATTCCAAAAGAAGAGAGAAGAACTATGAAGTAGGAGATTTGGTCATAGCATATCTAAAGAGAGACAGATTTCCAAAAGGGGAGTATAACAAGCTGAAGATGAAGAAGATTGGACTCTGCAGAATACTCAGAAAATTTTCAGCAAATGAGTATGAGTTAGAGATGCCTACTGGAGTGGGTATTTCACCAATATTTAATGTAGTCGATCTATATCCTTATGTAACAGGTGACATTGGAACCTTTAGAGAAGGTGAATATCCTACTGAAGACTTACAATGGGTGAGGCAGATTCCTATGGCACAGACATTGGAAGTTGAGGCCATTCTGGACACTAAATTGGTAAAGAGTACAAGGAAGAGGGACTATCTATATTATTTGGTCAAATGGAAAGAGCGACCAATAGAGGATTCTACTTGGATGAGTGTTGCAGAGTTGGAAGCCAGGGGTTTCACTCTAGCTGATCTAATGAACAAGAGTTCATAATTTTTCACCCTTGTGAGTCTGATGCAGGAGCATCGTGTCATGCCAGTGATGTGATGAGCTCATCACATGCTATGGCATATATTTTTATTTATCTATTTTTCTGAGTCATTTCTGTTAGTACCCGTAGGAGTGATTGTGTATCATAACTCCCTGCATGGAGATCAAACCGTAGGCTTATTTGATTTTGACAAGGATGTTTTCATTATGCTTGGAAGCCATTTGTTTTCAGCTGCAGGACCACTCAATTGAGGCAGTCATAGATGAGATTAAAGAGACAATTTAAAGAAGGTAGAGGGGTTCTACTCTTCAGTGCTAGAATTCCAAATTTGCAAAGTAAAGGACAGACGTATGTCTGGTTCTACTTGTAAATATTTTGAGAGAGACTAAAGAAGAGATCTGAACTATGTGTTAGTGTGTTTGCTTAATAGAATAATTAGTTGTGTGCTTGTAGTATTGTTAGCCTATATGCATCTACTGATTTAGCTGTGTATTCATGAAGAACCAACTTCGGCAATTTTTTGAACATATGTGTGATTCTGTGGATTTCTTGATTCAAGTGTTAAATTATTTCTTGAAGAGTTGAAATAGAGTGTAGATGTATGCATAGAAGGGTTAGGTTAGAATAATCGGGAGGATTTAAGGCTGGATTGATCAATTCAATGGTCAATCGACGTCATACTTAGGTTTTCTATGATTATCCAGATTTTGCAGAGAACATACGACGGAGATCGATTCCATAGGAGAATATCGAACAGTTGAAATTTGCAGGGAAAGAGTTGCGGAGTGAAAGCTATGGGGAGGAAATTTTGAAAAGTTGGTTGATCATCCCACATCCCGCAACCCACAAAAGTTGTGCGAAGGAAGTTGCAGGAGGGAGGGATTTTGAAAATTCGTTTGGGCATCCTGCAACCTACTTGTGGGAAGGCCATTGCAGAACAGAATTTGCGATCCCACATCCCGCAACCCGAGTGTGGAAACTCTGTTGCAGAAACAGAGATGCAAGATAGTGTTTATGGAAGAAATATTGCAAGGAGGCAATATTTGGAGCATAATTTGGCCATTTGGCTAAATTGGGCAGTCCTGCCAAGGGTAGGAGCCCCAAGGGCCTGGAAGTGTTGGTCGAGGTTAGATTTGATCGACCCACTGGCACCAATTTTGGTAGTCAGATTTAGTTAAGCTCATGTGAGAGAGAAGCGTAGCAGTAGAAGCCTAGAAAGAGAAAAGAAGAGTGCTTAAGAGGTTCTAGATAGAGGACCATTGTTACCAAAAGACCAAGTGCAGAAAAGGGCTTGGTGAGGTAAGATTATAGTAGTGTAAAAGATCATTGTTATTGCAGAGGCTTAGTGCAAGAGGATGGTTGCACGCATTGGAAGAGAAAGAGCTCATCAAAGAGGTCGACTAGGAGGGAACACAGAAGTTCTAGAGGAAATGAGGGAGTTAAGGGCACATCTCGAAGCAATGGAAATGGACAGACGAAGAGACCCAGAAGCAGGGGACGTGAGTGAACCTAAGGATGAAGAGCAAAGAGAAGAAGTTGCACCTATGCAGGAAACACCAGAGTTAATATATTTCATATCCATTCTGGGAGCGACTTCAAGTCCAAGACAGGAGTTGCCTACCTATGATGGAAGTCTCGTAACGGAGCATCTCATTGACTGGATCAGTGAGCTGGATAAGTACTTTGAGTACGATGAAGTAGAAGAAGACAAGAGAGTCATATTAGCCGTGACAAGGTTGAAAGCAAATGCATCCTTGTGGTAGGATAGTGTGCAAGAAGAAAGAAGAAGGAAGACTAAACCCTTGATAAAAAGCTGGGATAGAATGGTAGCAAAGATGAGGGCTAAGTTCTAGCCCAAATATTATGAGTTAATTATGTATAGACAGATGCAGGACCTTAGGAAAAGATCGTTAACAGTAAGAGAATACACTAAAGAGTTCTACAAAGTGAACCTAAGGGCAGGATATGTGGAAGAGTCAGCAAAGAAGGTTGTTAGATATGTCAATGGTCTAAGGATGGATATCCAAGAAGAGATGAGCATGATATCACCTAGAACGATGGAGGAGGCATATCAATGTTCCTTAAGGGCAGAAGAAAAGATAACCCGGAAGCAGGCTTCAATGTCACGTCCCCGCCCCTCTATCGGAGAGAGGACACGACTATTGCTGCTATCTAATCTGGGCAACTAGCCCCATGAACATACACATGATAAAATGAAATGAATTGAACTAATACAATGTATAGTTGCATAAATGTTTAACACATAGCAGAAGCAAATCCATTCCATTCATTCACATGTTCATTGTACTTCATTATCAAATGTAAATGCAGAGATTTAAACACAAGAATACTTATCTTATGAAGAAGCTTGTCCCGCAACCAACTATGTCGCTACAACGTTCCACCCAACCATAGGCCAGTGTGCTCCTTAATCTCTCAGTAACACTGCCACCCTCGAGCTAGGCATGATTCCCACAAGGAATAAGGGAACACTAGCAGGCTCACACATAGCCAAGGATACCACAAAATTCATCCAAGGCAACAAAGTTGGGTTTACCAGGCTGCAAACGAGATGGATAGGCTCTCTACTAAGCTAGTGAGCTCCTCAATAGATCCATGGACACCTACACCAAATCTATCCTTGCTTCTAAACGTCTACCCACCCAACACAAGGAAGCATCCCCTTCTCTACTACACAGTCCCTCGGGCTATGCCTTCCCTTCCAGTGCTATTCAAGGTGTGCAAAGAAGAAAACTACCCCCTAGATCTGTCTGTGAGATTCCTTCACACACTAGGTTTATCAAGCTGGTCAAGCCCCGTTTCCACTCCCAATTCTATACATACCGAAGCACAAATGCATACACAACAACATACACAATTTCTGGGCTGAGGAGAATAGTTCGGCAAAAAATGAATTCCCAATATGGGTGAAAACAACCCCCTAATAGAAATTCATATCCCTGGGAAGTTTTGGCCCTAACGTGGCCAAAACAAATTCAATACACAATAATTACAATACTAAGCTAAAATCAGAAATGGTAAGTGGGTAAAGCAGCCCCAGGAGCCAAAATTGATTTTCATCTTGAAAAATGGTGGAGAAATACAACAAAAACGTTGGGGAAGAAACCCAACCATAGATCATCACAAAAACAAAATTCTTAGCCTAAGGAGAATGAAGAAACGACTACCCACGTTATGTAAATCACACAAAGTAAACCCAAAAAGTGAAATTCACTCACGAAAAACTTCCATCCATTTGAGAGAGCCCCAACTTGGATGACTGACGATGATGGAAACGTCCAGGAGCCCTGAAATTGTGAATGAGAACACACAGCAGAAAAATCATGAAGGTAAAAATAGCTCCCCAACTCTCTGCATGAGGAATTGGAAAACGGGATCGTGCTCTCTTCTCCTCTGGCTCACGTGAGGATGAATGTGCTCCCTGGTGGAGTGTGCGTGTGGGCAAGGACTGACAGTACTTCCACACGGCACTGCCCATACAAAAATGTTTTCCCAGGGCAATAACTACCCCTAACTAACTCCAAAGGATTTAATTTGGTAGTTGAGACAAGAATAAGACAAAAACGGTTGTTGAATGAGACAACGGATAAAGGGTGAGTAAGACAAAAGATAGGTGACAGCTAAATGGGCACACCTCTTGACACTTGGATTTTCCCCAATGGCTCCCAAAGGTTAGACATCCCCCCCCCCCCATATCCTTAGGAAATCATGCCCTTTTCATTATGGTTGCATTGACATAGCTGGTTGTGGGTATTTTAATTAAAATGCATATTTACATGATGCTAAAATTATAATGTGTCGACTAGAACGAAACACCATTGGAAAGGATTTTAATCGCCGGAACATAGAACGTTAAATCGATGGTGAGGCTTTTACCTTTAGCTCCACACCATGATTAATTACAATATATACATCATATACATTTAATGCAAACGGGGTCAAAACCGGGGTGTTACATTCAATAGAGGTCGAGGTCCAACCAGATGACGAGGACAAGCAACTGGAAGATGGATATTTGGAGCACCAAGAGAAGAGTCCAGTAACTCTAACCAGCAATATCAGCATGGTAGAGGAGATGACTCTAGTATGAGAGGACCTTACCAAGGTGGTAGAAGTAGAGGAAGAGACAGAGGAATTGTCTATAGGTGCTACAAATGCAGCCAGTTGGGGCATAGATCATTTGAATGTCTGGGGAAGGAAGACGTAGGATAGAGGGGAGCCTATGTAGCTCAGAATAAGCAACAGCAAGAATGGTTGAGAGTGGCTGAAGTTTTTCCAGACACAGGAGAATCCTTGAAGATGAATAAAGTCTTGTTGAAACCGGAGAAGGAGCAAGCAGAGCCTACTGAAAGGAAATCTTTATTCAGGACCATGTGTAAAGTCCAAGGGAAGTGTTGTAAGATGGTGATTGACAGTGGGAGTACTGACAATCTTGTTTCCACAGAGATGGTGGAGAAGCTGAGTTTGAGGAGGACCAAGCATCCTGTTCCATACAAAGCATCTTGGTTACACAAGGGACATTAAATCTTGGTAAGTGAGTAGTGTGAAGTTGATTTCCAAATAGGTCCATATAAGGACAAGATTATGTGTGATGTGATGCCCATGGATGCTTGTCATATACTGTTAGGTAGACTCTGGCAATTTGATAAGAAAGTGACTCATGACAGACGACGTTTACGGAGGCAATATTTGGAGCAGAATTTGGCCATTTGGCGAAATTGGGCAGTCCTGCCAAGGGTAGGAGCCCCTAGGTCCTGGAAGTGATGGTCGGGGTTGGATTTGATCAACCCACCTACACCACTTAAAATATCAATTTGTAAATTTGCAAATGATGAGGGGCATGATGTAACCTATGAATTTTCCAAATAGGTGACTACCACAATAAGATTTATGCAAAGGAGAAGGGGTAGGTTGCAACCTATGATCTTTCCAAATAAATGATTTTACCATAATTACAAACAAAATATAAACAAAGAAAGTTAGGATCAGAGGCCAAGCCAAATGATCAAGGAATTAGCAAATGACAAGTAAAAATAATTACAATGAAAATTTGATCGAACCCTAAAAATCAATAAATTCCACATTGACAAAGCTGAGAACATAAATTTTATGATTCCACATTGACAAAGGTGAGAAAATAAATTTTATGATGGTGTTCTTAATAGATAGTCCTCGCCACAAAAATTCCTAATTCCTAATTATGGTGTTCAACAAAAATCCACATTAATAAAAGTTCGAAATATGTTTTACCAAACTGTTCATAGATAGTGCCGGATTAAAAGTAAAACCAACATCAACACTTACAAAAATATATTTCTCCTTATGTATTGATGTGGAAAGAAGTTTAAAAACAAAATCAAAATGCAAAATCAAAAGTTGTGAAACAATATTTTTCCAATGGCCAAACTGTAAAGGTTATTTGAAGCTTTGGGTATGGAGATACATGTAGAGTTTCTCTATAACTTCAAGTCTTTTTGTATGTGTTATCGTGCCTTTCTGCTTGGAAAGTCTATTTTACAAGGTATATTGAGTGGATGTTTATGAGAGTACATGAGGGTTAAGCTATGCTAATAGAATTATATTTTTCAATTTAATATTTTTAATTAAATGTTTTCCAACGTGATATTTGAAGTTATATGATGTTTATATAATTTTTATTTTTGTTATGTTTATCATATTATTTTATGTATGCTATGTGATTTAAATGATTTAGTCTAAGATGAATGTTTTTAAAATATATAAAAATATTGATATTTCATGGTTGAAATTTGATTATTAATTTATGTTATATTTTAAAATATTGTTTTTTAATATTTTTAATTAAATAAAAGGCTTGATAATAAAAAGACTTAATATAAATATTAATTTAAAATTTTGTTATAATCATAAATAGTTATTTAAAAAATTAACAAAATTAATAATCAACAATATTATTAATAATCATATATAATGATTTTAATAATTTAAAAAAAGATAAAAAATAATGTATATCATTATTTTATTTTATTAAAAAAATGGTATTCAAAAGTTCGATAGAAAAGGTACATGCAATGGTTCTTTGAATGAAGCTTTCGGCAAAATCTTTTTAAGGGGGTGTTATCATCATGCTTTTATATTTTGGAACTATATCTCATTTTTATGACGATATCATTTTATATATTTGAAAGGACATTAGGAATATATGATAAATGTCACTACTTTATGGTGGAATATTGACTACTAATTTATATTTCTTTTTAAATTACAACTTTTCACATTTTTTTATTTATTGTTCTTATATTTTTCGTGATATCTTGAAGATATGTTTTTTGGTTTGGTACATTTGTGAACTTGCATATGCATGTTTCTAGTTAGATTTATTACATAGAATTTGTATTTTTTCATGGGACTTTGCAAATGGTGTATTTCAAGTATCTTTTTATGTTAAGATATTTAACTTTTTTTATTTTTATATCCATTTTTTTTCAAGATCATGTAATTTTTTTTTTTAATTTTAATCATTTTTTAAAGTTTAATTTTTTTTATAGGTTTTTTTTTATTTAAGTTGTTTTTATTAGGAATCTCAAGCTTTTTCTACTATGAGTTATAAGTAGGGTATTCTTATCTCAACCATGTTCATAAGCATAATTATCAATACAAGCACAACATAAGTAGCGAACTTTTCATTGGAGAGGCTTGAACCCTAATGGGGTAATAACATCACTCTACTTTCACCAACCTAACAAGACATTATTGACAACCAAATTCATTTTGATTAAAGAGGCTACAAAATTCCTAACAAGATTTGCTAGGAAATTAGGCTACCTTTGGTTATTAAGTTCCAACTAAAGAATATATATTTCAACAATCACGCATGACTTACAATGAACCTCATCTACATAGAATACCATATTAGCATCATCAAAAAATGGGATGGGTGACATATGAGAAAAAGTGCCACACTAGGGAAACCTGTCATATGAAAGTTATTATGTTGAACTAGTTCAAAATGAAAACAAAAACGGCTAACATGCCAACATTCAAAGGGGTTGTCACTATGAAAAAATTGGGTGGCATAAAGTTAAAGTGCAACACAATAAAAGGGGTACCTAAAACAATATGCAAACTCTGAATATACTTGACCAAGTTGACCAATGCATAAAACATGGTCCTTAAGGAATTGGGAATCCAAATCAAAATATTAGACCTAAGAAAAATCAATAATAAGATCATATCTCAAAATTTTAGAAAGAGATGTATATTGAAAGTTATCGGGTACCAATATCAATTCCATGCATAGGAAAGGAAAATGGATTCCCTTGTGAATGTGTCCATTGGTTGATATCCCTATGCTCATTAGCCATGATTTTTATTCATAAAATAGGTAATGCATAAGCAATTTCTTTATTCAAGGAAGAGGAACCTTTTATTACAATAGGTGGATTACATGCTGATAAGATCATGGAAAACAACGAGATGAAAGCTACCTAGGGAATAAATTAACAGAGGAAAACGATTAGATAAAATGATATCTAATCAACTAACAATTATGTGTCCTTAAGGTAGTGTACACATTTAAAGCATTGAAATAAGATTAGCACACTATTTTAAAATACTATCTAAGATTTATCCAAGAAAACTTACTCTTCAAAAAATCGTCCCAAGGGGATTAAATCCTTTCGTCCAACTAGGGAAAACAAAAAATAGGAACCTTTCAAAGGTCATAATAGGATGATGAGGACCCAATTATAACTAACAATTGTTGAAAAATAGTTATTGTAACATCACAAATTCACCATCCAAGGTGCAATATCCCTCAATAGAAATAAACCTCTAAGGAGAAAATCGAAAGAAATTAGGATTCAATATTAGGCATTGTAAGTAATTTACATAAGCAATCATTGTCTGGAACCTAGGAAAAATCACTATGATTATCACTTCACAATGAGTAACTGAATAAATAGTGTCTGGTCAAGTGTGCACAATGAGAAGGTACATATGAGACTTCATCCCATGGTGGAAAATTCAAAAATAAGGAATCACTACAAGTAACATACCAACTTATCTAAAGTCCCTTATTATTTTTTTCACACCTTACTTAAACATGACCTCATACTTTATGTTGGTTCTAATACCAATTACAATAGCTTTGCAAATTGATTCATATAGTTAAATACATTACACATGGGACAATGGCACACATCACATGAACACATTGCACAAAAAACTACCCTGGAAACCTCTCTCCTAGAGGAAAACCAACAAACCAGTGAGCTTACGTTCATCTATTGATCAAACACTCAAAAATAGGTGTTTACAACCATGACTTACTAGACCACAAATCATAGTTCATTACGTCATGACATGATCATACTTCATATCCATTGTATCTTATTTATAGATGCAATATAACCAACTACTCATTAATGACAATCCATAACTTCCTAACCACTTTAAATTATTTTGTTACAATCAAATTGACTCGGTCAACAATGGTTGATTTTCAGTTGAGATTTTAGTTATTCCATCAACTTCTCATTAATCATTCATTTTCCTTCAACCAAAAAAAAACTATTTGGCCATTTGAATAGACTTTCAAAATTTGTTTCCTTCGAGTCCAGACAAATATTGACTTTGCTAGTCGATTTACATGCAAATAATATAACATTACCAACATTACCCCACTTGTTGTATTTTTTGCATACACGAGATATTCATAATTTTAGTTCACTTTAGCAGGGATTAGAATCCCATCATTTACCTACACCAAAAAAAGTTCTTTGTGCTTACCGACTTGGTTAATGATTCTACAACATTCTTCAATGTGTCTCCTTTTCTATTAACACCTTTTGGTTCTCCACCATATCCCTCAAAAAATGGTATTGAACATCTATGAAATTTTATTTGAATGATATGTTGGATTCTTTGGCATGAATATTTTTCTTTGATTGGCACATTCCAACCTAGCAGCATGATCTTCGAACCCAACATTTGAGCACAAGCTCTGCAACCAAGCAACTTCCTTGCATTCATGAGTAGTGTATCTAGCCTCAATAATCAATAGTGAAATGATTGACTTCTTTATTCTCATCCAACTAACTGCTTCGTTGAATATCTTGAACAAATATCCATTGGTCAACCATCTGCGATCACTATCTCCAACCCATTCGGAATCAACAAAACCATGTACATTATTTTCCTTGTTTTCCTCAAGCTCTCCTCTATCATAGATTGTATAATCCATTGTGTTGTGCATACACTTGAATACTCTCTTGACTTCCATATAATTCTATTTTCCAAGCGTCGTCATGTACCTTCTCAATACTTCCACTAAATGGGTAATATATGGTCATGTACAAACTATAGAATACATCATATTACCTACAACACTAGCATAAGTCACAAGTGATATGTACTCCATTTCTTCCTATGCCTTAGGACATTGTTCAGTTGATAAATTGACTCCCACGAGGATAGGGACCTTGGCTGTTCTACTCTCTTGTGTGTTGAAAGGTTTTAGAACTATCTCAACATATTTTCTTTGACATAATCAGATCCTTCTATCCGTACAATCTCTCTGAATCTCCATTCCAAGAATGGAATTTTCTACTCCTAGATCCATTATGTCAAACGTGAAGGATAAGTGTAGTTTCACCTCCTTTATCAAATCCTTATGACCAACAACATGTCATCAAAATACAAAATTACATATATGAAATGATCGCTGACTTTCTTCCCTTACACATACTGATCATCCTGACTTCTCATATACCTCGGATGCAAACTTATGATACCGCATCTTGGTAGATTATTTTATATCGTAGAGAGAGACTTCTTAAGCTTACAAAGAAACTCCTTTTGTCTTTCCATTGTAAAAGCTTTAGGATGCTTCATATAGATTTCTTCTCCTAAATCACCATCAAGAAATGTTGTATTTACATCCATCTATTCTATCTCAAGATCAAATGTTGTAGTTAAATACATTAGTACCTTTATAGAAGTTATCTTAGCAACAAGAGAGAAAATATCACCAAAATAAACTCCCTCATATTGGGAATACCCTTTTTCTACCAATCAAGCCTTGTACTTCTCAACGTGACCTACTGCATTCAACTTTTTCTTGAACACCCACTTATTTCCTACAGGTTTCCTTCCATTTGGTAATGCAACTAGATGTCATGTTTCATTCTTCTTAAAGGACTCAATTTCTTCTTCTATGGCATTTTTCCATAGTTTACTCTTTGTCGAGTCAATTGCTTCCTTTACCGACCTGGGATCATCGTCTACAGTAGATAATGAAAAAGTACAGTGAAATTTGGGAGTACAGCACCTCTTAGGTTGTTTCCTTACTCGACCAAACCTCTTTGCATTCAAAGCCTTCTATTCCACCTCTTCATCAAATTTAGTCGACTCACCTAAATCCATACTTTTGTTTTTCATTTCAATCCCTTTCTTTATTGGTTTTTTATTTTTAAAAAATTTCATCCCTAGAAGTTCCTCCAACTTCTATGAAGATCACATATCGATTATAAAATGTCTTCCTTGTCACTAGGTTCCATATCTTATATCCTTTCACTCCACCCTTATATCTGAAGAAAGTGAATTTCTCTAACTTGATGTCATGTTTGGTTCTTTTCTCCTTTAGGATATTCATAAATGCAACACACCAAACACTTTGAGATGTGTAATAGACATACTTTTACCATCCCATGCCTAATATGGATTCTTACCTACTAGATCCATTGGAGACAACCTATTCACCAGGTAACATGCCATGTTTTCTCCATCAACTTTGTATTCATTCTTATAGAAACTCTGTTCTATTGAGGCATGTATGGATTTGTGTTTTGTTGAGATATAGTTTGTTGTCTACAGAACTAGTCAAACAATTTTCCACAAGATTCCCCTCCATTATAAATTCTCAACACCTTGATCTTTTTACTAGTTTGATTCTCCACAAGATATTTGAACTCTTGAAACTTCTTAGAAACCTCAGATTTCTTCCTCAAAAAATACAACCACGTCATTCTAGAAAAACCGTCTATGAAAGAGATGTAATACTAAGATCCTCCTAGTGAAGGGACTGACATAGGTCCAAACAAATCATTGTGTATTAAACCCAGTATTTATTTATCATATTAGAACTAGATGAGAACCTTGCACGACTATGTTTACCATAAATACAATGTTCACAGAAGTCAACTTCTTTGAGACATTGAAGGAGACCTTTGACCATACCTTTATTATGCATAGAACGAATACATTTCTTGCATATATGCTCCATTCATTGATGCCACAACATGGTAGAGTCGACTAGAAAAGAATATATGATGTTAGACTCTGGATAGGTCACATTAGCACTTCTGTCAATGTCTATTATTCCCAATATCTTTTACAAAGTTCTAATTCAAAATCCTCTCATCAGTACCATTGCTCCTTGCACCATATTGCACATATATTTATCAAATATAGATTGCACACCTACATTATCCATATTACTTACCAAGATCAGGTTTTAAGCCAAACCTAGGATATGTAGCTCTCATAAACTGTTCATGTTCTTCAATATTTCAACTTTAGTCAAACTTTACCTCGTTCGACTATCCTAGTCAATGAATTATCTCCCAATATAAAATCAACACCATCGATATTCTCATACTCATAGGACCACTCTTGGTGAGGTGTCATATGATATGATGCACCGTAGTTTATTAGCAAAGATTCACAATCTGACTGTGTACTTGTGGAGGTCAATTACACATCGAAGGATGAGATTTATGTACTAAGACTCTTCAAACATTTGCATACATGCAAAAAATAACACATTTAATCTATATTTGGAAGATTATAATCTATAAACAAAATTCAACTTGTGTTCACATAACACCAATTAGACCCTTTCATCTTAATCTTCTGAATCACCACTAATATCTCACAAAGGGTATATATTATAGGCTAGGGTTAACCAATATAAAAGGATCTAAACAACCCTAGGTATCCTACACCCACACTTACAAATATATTATGGTCCTCTCAGGGAGTTTACTATGTCAACATATGATATAGCACATGCATTCGTAGGATATTGAAGAATATACCTAATTTCACTAGATATTATGGAATTTATCCAAAATATTTTGTTGAACCCCCCTCCCAATACACCTATCCAATTAATTAAATATATATTTTTGTTAATATTTTATAACTTTTTATGCAAAAACAAGAGGATCACTGAAAGAATAATAAGAAAAATAAAATAAAAGAGAACACGGAGATTCATCCTAGGAAACTCTCATGGGGGAGAAAACCCAGCAAGACTTCCTCGATATAGACATCAACCAAGTACACTGTAAGACCCAAATATAAGACTAGAATTCTTCCTCCCTCTCTGATGGAATGCTCCTTCTCTCTCTAGAAAACTTGCTTGAGTTCTGAGTATGTCCAAATGAGGGAGGCACCTCACCTATTTATACTAATCAGTTGAGAAGCCTAATAACCCAACAACGCATATTTCTCCTCTCAACCAGGGTCAAACTATCTTGGGAGACTCAAAATAACATTTTAATAATCCTTTTGTGGGTACTACTGACCTGAATTACAACAGAGGTTTTACCTCAAGACTTTACATGACCAATTACATCAATGACATCCCCAATCGAAGGAACAACATCTCTGAAAGGAGGAATAATAACAATAATACAAAATAGAATATTTTTCGCAGTTACATTTATTTAACACTCTCTCTTAACAATGAAGGTATTCTATAAAAATAGTAACAACAGCAATATATGTACAAATGACTGGTAATTATTTATGTCATAGAAATTTTTCAAAAACTATATCATCATCATCATCCATGGAACATCATCATCTCGAGAATCATCATGAGCCTCATCATCTCGAACATCACCATGATTATCATCACAAGAATCATCTTGAAACATCATCACGATAATATTTATCTTGAAATATCATCATGAGCATCATCATATCAAAACATCATCACAAGCGTCATCATATCGGAACATCATCACGAGCATCATCATATAGGAACATCACCACATGCATCATCGTCTTGGAACATCATCACAAGCATCATCATATCGAAACATCATCATGAGAATCATCTCAAAAAATAACCACACGCATAATCATCTTGAGCATCACTTGCAATATAATCAACATACAAATACTGGACAACATCCACAAATGAATTCAGAATCACCCACAACATAATAAAAATGTTGGAGCATCATCATCCACAAATGAATGTGGGAACCTATCTGCAAATGAATGCAATACACTCATCGTCCATAAATTAATGTAGGACCTCATCATCCACAAATGAATGTAGGACACTCATTGTCCATAAATGAATTCAGAACCTCATCATTCGCAAATGAATGCAACACCTTATCTGCAAATGAATGTAGGACACTCATCATCTGCAAATGAATGCAAGACCTCATCGTCTGCAAATGAATGCAAGACATCATCATCCACAAATGAATGTAGGACCTCATCATCCACAAATGAAAGCAAGACCTCATCGTACGCAAATGAATTCAATACCTCGTCCACAAATGAATGCAGAACACGCATTGTCCGCAAATGAATGCAGGACCTCATTCGCAAATAAATGTAGGACCTCAATCATCATAAGAATTCTAGGACATTGTGGACATATGTAGGCACTCTAATAAACTCAATTATACTGAAATATTGCTCCTCAAACTAAGTTTCCATGCCACTATCTAGAGGTAACCACCTCATCAACAATAGTATCATCATCACTCCCTCTTTCTAGGGAGGTCCTTTAAGACTACACCAATATTGTCTCGACAATATTCAAACTTCACATGAGACAAAGGCTTAGTCAACACATATACAACTTGTTCCTCTGTAGGCCCAATACTAGAGTTTCACACATCCTCTCTAGACCATATCCCAGATGTAGTTATACTTTATCTCTATATGATTTGAATTATCATGAAACGTCGGGTTCTCTGTCATCTTGATGCAACTCTGGTTATCACAATAATTGAGAGTCACATCCATCTCGACATCAAACAAGTTTTCCAATAACTTTTGAATCCATACTACTTTGCTATAGGATGAACATGATTCAATGTATTCATCCTCGGTTGTACTGAGAGAAACACCGGTCTTCTTTATATTAATCCATGAGATCACACCTGATCCCAAAATGAAACAATATCCCGAAGTGCTCTTTCTATCTTCAGAACTTCCTTCCCTATATGAATCAGTTTATCCATACAACATGAACTCATTGTATGCTACATATCTAAGACCATAATCCAATGTACCCTTTAGGTACCTCATCACGTGTTTTCCTGCAATTAAGTGAACATATCGGGGATCCACCATATACTAGTGTTTACAACAAAACATATATATAGTCTTGTATTTTTCAAATACCTCAGTGAGACAATAATATATCTATATAGTGTGACATCTACTCTTTCTGAAGATTCATTATTCAGGAGCTTCAGGTTTGTCACCATTGGAGTGTTCATTTCCTTGCAATCCAACATCCCAAATATATTTAAGATCCCAACTGCATATTTTCCTTGGTTTTGGAAAATATCATTTAGGAACTACAATACTTCAAGTCCTAGGAAGTAATGCATCATTTGAAGTTCTTTCATCTCAAATTCTACATCAATTTTCTTCTTGCATTCGTTGATGAGCTTCTCCTCTCCTAACAAAAATATATCATCCACATATAATAGCAATATCATGATTTTTCCAACTTCAAGCTTATAGTAAAGGTTGCAATCTTCTTTAGTTTTGGTAAATCCCAATATCATCATGAAGCCATCAATTCTTCCATACCGCGCTCTGTGTGCTTTCTTCCACCCATATAGTGTTTTCTTCAATCTGCATACATGTGTATTTTTTTCGTGTGTCTCAAAACCTAGCGGTTGTTTAATACACACTTAGTATTCTATAACATTGTTTATAAAGGTTGTCTTTATGTCCATCTGGTGTAGCTTCCATTTCATTTTGGATGTCAAGGAAAGGATAGTTCTGATTGAATTATATCTTGCTACTGATGCAAAATCCTCTTCATAATCAATCCCTTCCTTCTGAGAATCCTCATGCGACAAATCTTGCTTTGAACTTTTCAATACTTCCATCTGCTAAATGCTTTGTCTTGAAAATCCATTTTGAAGAGACCATTAATTTATCCTTCGTTCTTGGAACCACATCCCAAACATCATTATTTATGATAGACTGGTATTCTTTGATCATGGCATCCAGTTGTTCCTTCTTCTTTGAAGCTTCTTCAAAACATGTGGGTTATTCATCAACAAGGTTACACATCAAGGACACATAATTGGAGTAGATTCTTGGTCTCTTTCTTCCTTCTGTTGCATCATATATTTTTTCTTCTCGGATTATATCATGATCACAAGCTGGTATTCTCTTTGTTGAAATCATCTCATCGGGTCTATCCATGGGTCTTTGGGGTTCGTCCATGTCATGATCTTATAGTATGAGTTCTTCTTCAATATCTCTAACTAGTGGTCTACTATTTTCTGCAATTCTAGGAGCCTCTTTCTCTTCTTCATGATTTACATATTCATAGTTCTTTCTAGATTTGTTGAAAGCTGCATCTTCATCAAATGTGACATTTTGGTTGATCTCAACCTAAAAAAACCTGGAATGTAGATTCTATAAGCTTTTGATTGATCATTGTATCCAACAAATATTCCCTTCTTTCTTGAAGGGTCCAACTTTGATGTTTTCTCCTTGGGACCATGTAAGTAGACATGAAAACCAAATATATTTAGGTGGCTAACTTCAGGCTTTGCACCAAAAAACATTTATTTTGGATTTTTGTTCCCAATAGCACTATGGGATATTATGTTTTATACATATATTGTAGTCCTTGCTTCTTCATCCCATAAATGCATAGGTAGAACTTGATCATGGATCATGGATTTGACTTCTTCCATGATAGATTTATTCTTCCTTTCTTCCACTCCATTCTGTTGAGGATTATATGGTGTATTAAGCTCCTTATTAATCCCATATTCTTTACAGAATTCATTGAATTCATTTGAAGTCAATTCTCCTCCATTATCTAATTTCAAGGTCTTGATATTCTTTTTAGAATATTCTCGACCAGATCCTTGATCTCTTTGAAATAATTCATATTTACTCTTCAAAAAATATATCCAAGTACTACAAGAGTAATCATCAATAAATGAGACATAATAAACATACCCACTTAAGGAAGTAGCTGACATCGATCCATGCATATCTGAGTGAACAATATCCAAGATCCCTTTTGATTTATTGTTATTTTTTGGAAATGGGTTCTTGGAATTCTTTCCTTGAGAACATCCTTTGCATACCCCTTCATGATTAATATGGATCTCTGGTAAACCTGTCACTACATTTCTCACAATTGGTAATGCTTTGTAATTCACATGAGCAAGTATTATTTGCCATATTTTACATGGATTGATGGTATTGGCTTTAAAAATTAAATCGGTGTGCCCCTTCAATTGGTAGAGTCCTTCTTCTTCAATAAAAATTACAACTACATCATCTATTGTCTTTCCTTTTGGCCACATAATAACTTCACCATCTACAAAGGAAACTCTGAAACCTTTATTATCTAAAGCTGAGACAGAAAGAAGATTCTTCTTTAAACCTAGAACATATAAGACTTCTTTCATCTTTATGGACTTTTCTGGATTTTAGCTTGTAAGAGGCTTCTCCCATTCCTTTGATGGGATATTGATAATCATCTCCAAGTTGCACCTTGTGTGGATAGTCTTTCCGGGTAAGCCATGAGAGAGAGTATTCCTAACCTATCATCTATTTGGAAGCACCACTATATATGAGCCAAGTGTCACTTCCATGAGAGATAGATCCTATGAGAGCTGAAATTAAGACATATTTTTCACTGTATTCTTTATTTTCTCTAGCCTTCTCTTCATCTAATTCATTCTCTTTGACTGCATGGGAATGGAACTTCTGATTCTTCTTCTTAAACTTATTTTATTAAGTGGACAATGTCTGGAAATGTGTCCCAACTTAGACTTGTATAACATTCTGAAGATGAGTAATCCTTGTTAGGTTTCTTACCTCTTTTGAATTCTTGTGATATTTTGGGAAGTGATCCTCGATCCTTCCTTTTGTTTCTTCCATTCTATGCATGATTTGTTATATCTTGATATTCATTATCATTTAGATTCTCTTATCTATTTTTTATCCTTCATTCTTCTTGTACACATTCTTCCCATAGTTTTTTTAACTTGGTTAACTTTCTTCTAGGACATATTCCTCGGATGAAGGAATCCCATTCTCTTGGAAGGTTGTTTAAGGTAGTCATTACAAATTATGATTCTTCCACCATGTCATCAATGGATTGTAACTATTTTTTGATATTAGATACTCTTGAGAAGTATGACTGCATAGTTTCTTCCTTTTGTATCTTCATACCCTTGAGTTGATCTCTCAAGGTCATTCTTCTATTGATGTTCTTCCCTTCTAATAGACTAGTTAGTGCACTGAACATTTCCTTTGGAGTATTCTTTGAAGATACTTGAGGAATCAAATGATCCTCGATATAATCAACTATGATTCTAATAGATTTGATCGTATCCATCTTGTGCTTGGAATTTGCTTCATCTCCCTTTGGTTCCTTGACCTTAGCTTTGATGTAGCCTTCTAGGACATGTTGTTCAAGGATGAGCATGAATTTGTACTTCCATGCTCTGAAATTCTCTGCTCCTTTGATATTTTCATCAATTTTGGTGTTGTTTGTCATCTTTAAACATTGATAACCTCAATAGAAATTTAGGAGGTAGAATTTACCAATTTGAGAACTTCTTCTGAAATATGCTTGAGGATGTCATAGGGTTTGATAGAAAAAACCCTTTTTTTTCAACTATGGTCACTTGCAAATATTATTGGTGGAAAATATGTCCCTCCTCAAAGAGAGATGGTCTATATCTTGCTTTTCTCGGATCTGTGGATCATTAGAGGAAATTTCAACTCAAAATGGGTCTTTTAAATTTGATTCAAATTCCATGTCATCATGTGTTATCCAATGAAACTGCTTTAAATTTGAAATACCGTATAGGTCTTAAACACTTTTTTAATATAAATTTGGGGATAGGTATCATAAAAAAAAACTACTTTTTTTTCTTTTCTTCCTCCAAAATTAATAAATATTATTTTATTATTTTAACTATTATTTTATTAATTTTTTTTAGGAGGCCCATTTTGAGTTGAAATTTCCTCTAATGAGAACCTTGAAATTTTGAATTCCCTATTCTCTCCCGACAAAAATGGTAGGTCAAAAATTGAAAATCCATAGAACTGAAAACTGCTTCAACGTAAACATGCTCCCTCCTAGGTTGATTTGAATGGTCCTTCTTTTTTGGATGATTTATGGAGTTATTTTTCTAGAATTGTGAGCCCTAGCTTATTGAACTACTAGAAAAGATGTTGCACAAAGTCTTATTTTAGGTTGGCTTAGATACCATGTTAATATTTTAAAAGTTGTGATGCCAAAACAAGAGGATCACTGAAAGAACAAAAAGAGTAGAAGAACAAAAGAGAAAAAAAATATTTATCCTTAGAAACCCTCATGGGGGAGAAAACCCATCAAAACTTCATCGATATATACTTCAACCAAGTACATTGTAATACCCAAAGGTAAGACTAGACTGGTTCCTCCCTCTTAGATGGGCCGCTCCTTCTCTCTCTATCAAACTTGCTTGATTTTTTAGTATGTCCAAATGAGGGAGGAACCTCGACTATTTATACTAATCAGTTGAGAATCCTAATAACCCAACAGGGATGAATTCTCCTCTCAGCCAGCGCCAACTTACCTTGGGAGACTCAAAATAGCATTTTAATAATACTTAGTGGGTACTACTGACCCAAATTACAACGGAGGTGTTACCTCAAGACTTTACATGACCAATTACATCAATGGCATCCCCAATAGAAGGAAAAACATCTCCAAAATGAGGAATAATAATAATAATACAAAATATAATATCTTATGTAGTTGCATTTTTCTTTAACAAATTTCACTAGATATCCTAGGTATCTTTCCATGACATTTTTAATACCCTTTTTTTAATTTTTACCCTTAGTATGGTAACATGAAACAACTTTTATAACCCCTAGAGACCTCATAGGGTGCAATATGAAATTTGCGTTAGAAAAAATAATTTGAAATGGGGAACGACCACCTAAACACAATTCAACATCATACATTGTCATTCCAATTGACTTCACACCAAATTCACTCACAAATCATACTTATTCAAACACCACTCTAACCCCAAACACAATTGAATTCACACTACCTTCACACACAAATAATACTTATTCAAACACTAATTTGACTTCACACATAATAATATTCATACCAACTTCAAACACAGAGTATCTATTGTTCAGTGAAAATTTAACTTTGGAAGATATTCTATTGTATATTATTATTGTATTTTATTGCACCTCTGTCAGATATGTTTTTCCTCCGTTCAGGGATGTCATTATTGTATTTTAGCATGCTAGAATATCGAGGTAAAACCTATGTTGTAAGTCAAGGCAATAGTCCCAAGAAGAAGTATTATATAAAATGTGTTTTGAGTTTTCCTAGGTAGGAATGCCCCAATTAGATAACATGGCTGACCTAGATAGGTAAGTGAGTCACACAACTTAAGAATATAAATAGGGAGGCGCCCTCCCTCATTTGGACACACTCACTCGCTCAAGTTCTCTAAAGAAAGAGAGAGAGAGAGAGAGAGAGAGAGAGAGAGAGAGAGAGAGACAAGTGTTACAATGTGAGAAGAAGAAAAATCTTCCAAATATATATTTTCTCTTGGTATTCTATCTTAGTTTGACATCGTACATAGTGACAAAACTATATTGAAGTTTACGGGTTTTTCTCCTTTATGGTTTCCCTGAGGAAAATATTTATGTTCTTTTGTATTGGTGTTCTTGTTTATCTTTCAGTATAAAGATACACCATAATTGAATTAAAGTTTGAATCTGTGGTGAAAGTGTACAAGTGGTTCTCGCTTCTTTATGCAATCAGCATGAGATGAAGGATTTTC
Source organism: Pseudotsuga menziesii (assembly GCA_001517045.1). Taxonomy (NCBI): domain Eukaryota; kingdom Viridiplantae; phylum Streptophyta; class Pinopsida; order Pinales; family Pinaceae; genus Pseudotsuga; species Pseudotsuga menziesii. Next base: position 106,772 of record LPNX010496840.1, on the reverse strand, counting down.
CCTAACCAAGATGGAAGTAAGATTTTTTTAGACCTTTGTGTGGCCAGCAAGGCCCTAAAGCTTTGATTTTGTTTGGTAAGTGTCAATCTTGTTTTTTAGGAAAGTGTTAACAGTACTCGTCTTTTATCCTTCTCGAGTTCTTTAAAAGAGTTTCTTTGGCTTCCATGGTGGACTGTAAAGTAAAACTTGCTTTGCCACCACCTCTCATGTTGCACTATCTGTACAGGTAAGGGTTTCAAGTTTTTAAAATAAGTTTCTACTGTTGATTTCGTAAAGAAATGTTTAGTACAAATGACTGATTTTTTCTTGATGTTTGTAATGCAGGCAGAGGAGAGAGAAGGGTTCTCCGGAGGAGCCAACCCTTGGCCCTCTCTTCCCTTTCTCCAAGGTGAGGTTTGTCCCAACTTCAAGTTCTTTACTTGATTTAAATTTACAAAGTAATGATTTTTTTTACTGTAATGGACAAAATGTAGGTTCCGACACTCAAGAGGGAGGTGATAGAGTCACCTCTTCCTAGGCCCACGTTTCCAAACACCCAGGTAAAGTATGTGACTCATCCCTGGTTTAAACTTTGGTTTTTCCTTATTAATATTTTGACCCATGCTAACCCATATTTGTCGTGGTTGCAAGTCATGTTGGGAAGAGGTTGTGAGGGCTCCAAATGGTAGCCACATCGGTTTACAAGATAAGTGTTTCAATTTTAAACTTGTGAACATTTTTATAAAACTCTTCTTGGGTTTGTTTTGTGCCGGCTCTTTAGCCATTGTTTCAGTACTGTAATGTAATGTTTTAAATTGTACCCTAGTGGGGGTTCGATTCCATTGACTGGTCTTGCTACCATAATTTTTAATGTTGGGATTTCAATTTACTGTAGAAGCCATCAGAGATGGTCTTACAACCACTCTTTAATATATATATGTGTGGTGTTTAAAAGAAAAGGGTGTCGGCCTTCGGTTGTGTAAATTTAATGACCACATTCATCTTCTCTGTATATATATATTAATATGTTGTTGGTGTTAAACCATCCAAATTCCATCGTTGATGGTCTTACGGTATGAGTAATACTACCTTTGTTTTATAGTTTGTAAATGATGTGATCGTCTGATGAACACGATGGTTGTATGTGATTACTCTACCGAGTCTATGCCTCTGTGTAGATTGGGGGTAGCCACGATGTGGACTTATGGACCTATCTTTACTGTGTTTGTTTCATTATTTGATATGACCCATAGGTTCTATGATTTCTTAAGTAGAAGTTAATATCTTTGTGTTTTTAAGACTCGGTTATAGATGATAGCTTTGGTTGGATTGAAAACGATACTTGTTTCATGAATGAACTTTTGATGACGTAAATAGAGTTGTGATATCTAGCATATCAGTCAGTGAAAGTAATAGATTTGATTTGATTTGTTTTTAAATTTCCTGTGCATAATTTGTGGATGTTAATAACGCTAATTAGGATCTTCGATCTGTATGTTTGTTTTCACAAAATCTAGAAGAGAAATTGATTTCATAATTGAATTATTATAAATATGCGATTTATATAGTCTCTTAGTTGGATTACTGTAGATCTGTGATTTAAATCCATGATTGATTTTTTTATTGGCTTATACTTTCACGATTAGTTATGTAAACATTATTCTGTTAGTATTTTAATTGGAAACCTATAGTTTGTAAGATGTTAGTATTATCAATGTAAAATCCTTTCGTAAGTAATAACTGATACAAATCTATGCTATATAATAAAAAAGTATTATATCCTAACACGTCTATATGAGTAAGGATTTGGATGATACACTATCGATATATATACTTAAATATTTTTATGGAATCCTTACTGTGGTTTAAATTTGATAAAAATAGATGAATTCTAGCATGATTAGAGATTCGTCTACATTTATTTTCATAAATACAGATGAAGGAAGAATTTTGGAAATATTAGTACAAACAGGAAATAGATGGTTCAATTTAGAAATACATGATACTAATTAGAAATAGACGATTCCAATCCATTTATGTGCAGAATTCAAATTTTTAAAGGAACCAGAATTATAAACATTTAAGCATGGAATCATTAGGCTAACTAATACAGACTAGGTTCTACATTAATCTTCTTCAAATATAGAATTTAAAACACAATCTACAAATATTTAAACATAAATTATGAACCTGGAACGAATGCTGGGAAAACAAAAGTGGAGAAGTTGTTCCTCCCAACCAACTCCCAGAGCATCCAAGTTACTTGCTCCAGAGCCCGCGATCCTGTTCGTTGAACCACAAGAGAAAAATCCTTCAATGTGTCATCTCTTGCATTCACGGATTTAATCCATGTCCAATGCTAGCCTCCTGCTACTCATGGACATCCTAATATATAGTATTTTTCCTACAATTTGGTCATTTATGAACCTTCTACTCTTTAGCACTCAACTAGGAGTTGTGACCTGATTTTTGGGGATGATACTTACTGCACCTTGAGTTCTCACTTATTGGCTTCAACCACATGTATTTTCTTCTTATGGATCAACAAACACTCTTTAACAACTATATCCACTTTTGTCCCTCTTCAACATATTTTATTAAATAGAAAATGTTTTATTCTTGACCTTTCTATCAAAAATAATAAAATAATAATATAGTTAAAGTAATTTTCAGCAGTAATAAATTAATAATTCATGGTGTATTACATACACCTACCTTGAAAGGATAACACTATCCTCAGTATTATAATATTTTTGTTTTACTCTTCCATTTCATCCTCTTGGAATAAGTTTCGACATGCCTCCTGCATGTTACTTTCCAACTCCCAATTAGCTTCTTCTGGACTAAGGTGCTTTCGTTGCACCTTGACTTGTACAATGGTATGGTACCGGAGTAGAAGTTCTCTCTTGTCGAGAATATGCTCTACTCCTAGTTGGAACTCTCCTTCAGGTTCCACCTGGATTACATTCCAATCAATCATATGAGAAACATCATGAACATATCTTTTTAAAATAGAAACATGAAACACATTATGCACTTTAAAATTGGGTGGTAGGGATAACTGGTATACTACCGGCCCTACTTTAGCTAAAATTTAAAATGCATCGCAATACCTGGATACCAATTTTGAATACTTCCCAATCTCAAGGAAATTTTCTTGGGATTTACCTTTATATACACATGATCACCCACCTGGAACTCTCTAGGAGTTATTTTTAAATCAGCATAAATTTTATGTCTGTCTTGGGCAACCTTCAATTTGTTTTGTACCTATTTCATGGTTAGTTCCATATATTTTAATACATCACGTCCTAGAATTAATCTATCAACTGGACTTCTCTATGAAATTGGAGTATTACACTTGCGTCCACATAATATTTCAAAAGGACTCATACCTGCAAAAGATTGAAAATTATTACTATAAACAAATTCTACTAAGTGTAGGTAGTCTTCCCACTTACCTGGTTTGTCCATGGCATACATCCTAGCATGTCCTCTAAGACTTTATTTACTCTTTCAGTCTGCCCATCCATTTGTGGATGATATGCAGTATTGAAATTCAATTGTGTTCCTAAACCTTTAAACAAAGCTTTCCAGAAGTTACCTGTAAATTTTGCGTCTCTATCTGAGACTATTACTTTCGGTACAACGTGTAACCTGAATATATATTTCATGAAAATATCTGCAATGTTAACAACTTTATAGGTATATTTAATAGGATTAAAATGAGCAGCCTTACTTGATTTGTCGACTACGACCTTGATTGAATCATGATGTAGGAAATTCTTCGGTAGGCCTGTTATAATATCCATACTAATTGTTTACCACTTCCATTCCAGAATGGGAAGTGGCTGCAACAATCCTGCTGGATGTTGATGTTCTTCCTTAACTTGCTGACATTCTAAACAGCGAACTAAATATTCTACCACTTGTTTCTTCATGTTTGACCAAAAGAAATTTTTTCTAGTCATGGTGATCATTTTCTGGTATCTAATATGCCCGTAATACTGTTGTTTATGGAGCTCATTCATAACTATAAGTTTAATTTATGTTATGTTTGGTATGTACAGCCTGTTTTATGCAGAAATAGTCCTTGTTTATTTAGGATGAAATCTGTTTTTTTCTTGATTTTGTTCAGTTTTAGCAGTCTTTTCTTTTAAAATCTGATATTCCCTATCCTAATTTTCAGCGCTTAGGATCTAATTTTCCAGATCAGATTCATAGCTGCTGCTTGCAAACAGTAAATTTGCATGACGACTTAGAGTGTCTGTTACTTTGTTTTATTTTCCTTTTATGTGTTTGATTTCAAAATCATATTCGCTTAAAAAGGACAGCCATCTTACCTGTCTCACATTCAATTTTTTTTTATCAAATAAATATTTAAAACTTATGGTATCTTACATAAGCAGTCATTTCCTTCCAATTAGGTAATGTCGCCACATTTTTAAGGTGTGAATTATGACAGCAAGCTCTAAATCTGGTGTTGCATAGTTTTTCTCATGTTCTTTTAATTTTGTTGATTTGTATGCCACGACATAGTTTTCTTGTAATAAAACTTCGCCTAGCCCTTCCCTGCAAATGTCAGTACATAAGACGAAATCCTTGAATGGATCAGCAATCTCTAGGATCGGGGTAGTAGATAATAGATTTTTTAGTTTGTTAAATCTTTCCATGCATTTTTTAGTCCTTTCAAACCTTTTACCTTTCTTCTGTAATGAATTTATGGGGTAGTAAATCTTAGAAAATCCTTCGATGAACTTTCGGTAGTATTCAGAATCCCCATAAATGATCTGATGTCTATTACGCTTCTTGGAACCGTCCATTCTGTGATGGTTTTGTTAGGATCGACAGAGATTACATCCTTGGACACTATGTGTCCGAGGCATTGAATCCTATCCTTAAAGAAATCAAATTTACTGAAATTTGCATAAAGTTGTTCTCTTAGTACTTGCAGAACTATCTTTAAATGTTCATTATGTTCTTGTTCGTTCTTAGAGTAGATTAGTATGTCGTCGATGAAGACAACCACAAAATTATCTAGGTAGTTACTTATGATTTTTTTCATTAAACACATGAATGTAGAAGGTGCGTTTGTCAACCCAAAAGGAATTACAACAAACTCGTAGTGACCATAGCAGGTCCTAAATGTCATTTTAAAGATATCCTCATCTTTTATTCGTACTTGATGATAACCAAACCTTAAGTCTATCTTTGAAAATATAGTTTCTCTGTAGAATTGATCGAATACATCATCTATCTGGGGTAGCAGGTAATGGTTCTTAATGGTCATTTTATTTAACTGTCTATATTCTATACATAATCTTAAGGTTCCATCCTTATTTTTCACAAATAAGATTGGTGCTCCCCTGGGAGAGACACTGGGTCGAATGTACTTTTTATCAATTAATTCCTGTAGTTGTGATTTCAGCTATGTAAGTTCTATTATTTTCATTCCATAAGGAGCTTTCAATGTTGGTACCTCTACGGGTATCAAATCGTTCATGAAGTCAATATCTCTTTTTGGAGGAAGTCCAAGGACTTCTTCCGGAAAGATGTCTTCAAACTACTTCAATATTTCTATGTCTTCGAGTTTAAATTTATTGTTGTTTTCATTATCATTCATTAAATAGACAGAAAACACTTTACATCATTTTCTTACTGATCTTTTCATTTGTAATGCATATATTTCTCTGATTGTAACCTTCCTAGGAATCCCTTTTACTTTTACTGTGTTTCTATTATTGTTGGTACATGTAAAGGTTTTGTCGAAGCAATTTAACATTACTTTTGTTTTTCTAGCCAGTCCATTCCTATTAGAAAATCATAGGAACCTAAAGGAAGAATATTTAAATCGGCATGTGTAATGAAATCATTCATCATCAATTTACAATTCTTGACAAGACTAGTAACTTTACATTTTGTACCAGTGGCTTATTGTACCAGCCACGACTTATCAAAATTTTATGGTACTAATTTACATAATTCAACTATTCTAGGTGATATATAACGTAGGCTTGCACCTAGATCAATTAAAGTAGACATAGATTGATTGTTTATCATACCTTCGATTTCAACCATAGAAGTCTGATGATCTACTTGGCGGTTTTCAATTGCAGCGCAAATTCTAGGTATGCTCCTTGCCATGTCCCCAATTGTAACTTCTTCCCCGATGGAATGAACATTAAAATTCTTTTTTCTTGCTAGGCAGTCTTTAAAGTAATGTGGCCCTCCACATTCCCAACATTTTAAGGGTTCTTTTTGTGTTTGGTTCTTGTTAATAATAGTAGGAGGTTCTTTTACTGCAGAATTTTGCGGTTTAAAGCTTTTGTAGTTATTACCCTGATACCCTCTATAGTTAATTATAGTTTTTTTGTGGAATTTATTCTATTTCTTTCTTGGATAAAAATTATTTGTCCTTTTACTCTTCCAAGTTGGTATGTTTTCCCTTTTATTTTTGTTTTGGTCATAACATCAGTTTTCCTTTCTCATCGCTTCCTTTAGCATCTTTGGATTATCATACTCAATACGTTCTTTTAACATGATAGGAAACCAACTGAGAAAAATTTGTATTTTAGGTTTTTCATCAATTATGTAAGGAACATAACGAAGCAGGCTTAAATACTTACTGTCGAGTTCCTTCATAGTCATTGCTCCTAGCCTTAATTCATAAAATTCTTCGGCCTTTTATTCATAGTATTGTTCTGATATGTACTTTCTTTTAAAAATATTTTTAAATGTTTTCCAAGTTACATATATTTCTTTTATCCCCTTAACCTTCTTTATATCTTTCCACCATATATATTCCTTTCAAGTTGGATTATAGATGGCCATTTTAACCTTTAATTCATCACAGTAGTTGTATATTTGGAAATACTTTTTCATTCCGGACAACCAGGATTCCGCTTATTCGCCCTTCCCAATTTCCCCATTAAACACTGTTGGTTTAATTTTCTTAAACTCTCCAAAGATTTCCTCATAGGGTATGTATTTCTTTTTCCTTTTTTTATCATCACTATTTTCGCTTGACTCTTGTTGTTTTCTTGAGTGATGTTTAACTAACTCTTCACTCGAAGTGTCAGGTTTATGGATGGAAATATCTAGCTTCCTTCCCTTGTGTTTGTAAGGTTCATATTTAGGTATTTCTTGTTCAGATTCCTTATTTTTTTCTTTTTCGTCATTATGTATCTTAGCTAACAGAATAGCATTTGATTCTTCTTGAGATTTTAGAATTTGTTTGTTATCTTCTTTAACTTTTCTTAACTCTGAACTAAGTTCTTTCATGGTTCTTATTAGTTCATCTTTATTATCTTGACTGTCGTTTAAGTCTACCCAAATTTCCCCATCCTTTAAATTCCCCTCTTCATGATTTAAAGGATTTTCTGGGTGACGTTCTTCTGATGCAAACATCTCTGCACCTGCCATGTTTTCCTTCAAAATACAGTTATCCTTCTCTTTCTATTTTGTAAGAGAATTTAAACAATGAAATAAAATAAATGTTAGTTTTTTGGTTTCCTTATCAATGTAATTGGTGAGTCGATTCAAGCTTAGTGTTGTAACCGTGCTCTGATACCATTATGTAACACGCCTAAAATTCGTAAATAAAATTAAAAATTAAAAATTTACATGCATTACTCTCATACTTACTTAGCATATTTCTATGATTTATTTATGTGAATCTTAATATGTTTAAGCTATTTGTTTATGAATAGTGCTACCGAGTTGTGATAGTGGCTAGCTCCTCTCAGAACCTCCATCCATGTCTTACGCAGGTGATTTATTTCATTTTTTAATTATTCTTTAATGTTTATTATTTTTGTTTTATGTTAGGAAGAAACTATCCTATGGCATGGGGAGACTATCCATGGTCTTGACCCCAACCCGTAAGTTGCAATGTAATTTAAAGGCCTTGCCCTTACCATAGTTTATACTATGGTGTGTAATGACCTACCCTTAAGCATAAGGTCCTTAGGGTTTGTAAATCATATAGTTCCTCCATATGGTGACCTATTGTGATATAAATAAAAAGTGAGGGTTTATGACTTCATACTTGGCATGAGACTACATGGTTTGGCCTAAATGCACTTTCTTTATGGCCCTTGATGTTTATGGTTTACATACCATATCCTGTGGTTATAGGATGAATGCAAAGTATTTAAATATTAATGGAATAATCCAATACGATTATTTTAATGTATTTGAATGCATAGTAGTATGCTATGATTGTAATAGTGATTCGATGACCTTGTCATAGCATAGCACTATGGTGATAATATACTTCAGAGATCTGAGCATAGTATAACATTATGGTTATAGTGTATTTCAGTGAACTTAGCATATTATAATGTTATGGTTAAAGTGTATGAAGTGTATTGACCTTGGCATAATACATGAAGGCATTACCTGCCACAGTCCCATCATGACGAAGGTTTTCGACATAGATTACAACCCAAAGGTGATTGTAATGATTAAGGTTTTAATGATTTCTGTTGTCAATGGTTATTGCATTGTCCTTGGTTGACCTTGGAATTAACTCATGACCTCATTGCAAGTTGACAGCGTAGCCAGGTCCTTTACTTGACTACGTGGTGTTCCCACCACCATCCATTTGTTAAGATGAGAGTTAGGGTTATCAGACCTGTTTAATGTGCCACTTTTATGTTCGAAACCTCATTTGCAAGTTTGTTTTGGTGAGAAGACACAGAGCCGAGCTATGGTCGTGGTGAAAGTGTATAGGTGGTTATCGCTTCTTTATGAAAACAGCATGAGCCAAAGGCTTTTCCTTGACCATGGTGGAAGAAATATTTTGTTTATACCTTTGTGTGGCTGACAAGGTCATCGAGCTTTTATTTTGTTTTCTAAGTGGTGGTCCTGGTTTTTAGGCAAGTTTTAAAAGTACTCTTATTTTGTCCTTCTTGAGGTGTTTAAAATAGTTTCTTCGACTTCCATGGCGGATTCTAGAGAAAAACTTTCCTTTACACCACCTCACCTATCGCATTATCTGTACAGGAAAGATCTTAAATTTTTAAAAGAAATTTTCTACTGTTTATTTCATAAAGAAATGTTTAGTAAAACTGACTAAGTTTTTCTTGTTGTTTGTAATGCATTCAGAGGGGGATAAGGGCGCTCTGGAGGAACCGACCCCTGGCCCTCTCTGCCCTTTCTCCAAGGTGAATTTTGTCCCAACTTCAAGTTCTTTACTTGATTTAAATTTACAAAGTAATGATTGTTATGACTGCAATGGACAAAAAGCAGGTTTTGTCGCCAGAGAAGGAGGCAATAGGGTCACCTCCTCCTAGGCCCATGTTTTCAAATGACCAGGTAAAGCATGTGACTCATCCCTGGTTTGAACTTTGGTTTTTCCTTATTAAGATTTTGACCCATGCTAACCCATATTTGTCATGGTTGTAGGTCATGCTTGGCATAGGTCGTGAGGGCTCCAAATGGTAGCCACATCAATTTACAAGATAAGTGTTTCGGTTTTAAATCCGTTAATGTTTTTATAAAACCCTTCTTTGGTTTGTTTTGTGTCAGCTCTTTAGTCATTGTTATGGTACTATAATGTAATGTTTGAAATTGTACCCTTACAAGGTTTGGGTGCCATTGAATGGTATTATTCCCATATTGTTTAACGTTGGTATTTCAATTTACTGTGGAAGCCATTAGAGATGGTATTACAACCACTCTTTAATATATATTTGTGTTGTTTAAAAAAAAGGGTGTCGGCCTTCGACTATGTAAATTTAATGATCACATGTGTCTTCTTTGTATAAGTATGTTTATATGTTGTTGGTGTTAAACCATCCGGATGCCGTCGTTGATGGTCTTATAGCCGTTAGTAATACTACCTTTGTTTTATAGTTTGTAAATTTTGTGATCATGTGATGAACATGATGGTTGTATGTGATTACTCTACCGAGGCTATGCCTTTGCGTAGATTGGGGGTAGCCACGATGTGGACTTACAGCCCTATCTTTACTGTGTTTGTTGCATTATTTTATACGACCCATAGGGTCTATGATTTCTTAGGAAGAAGTTAAGATCTTTGTGTTTTTAAGACTCGGATATCGATGATAGCTTTGGTTGGATGGAAAACAATACTTGTTTCGAGACTGAGCTTTTGATGACGTAAATAGATCTGTGATAGCTAGCATATCAGTCACTGATAGTAATAGATTTGATTTGATTTGTTTTTAACTATCCTGTGCATTCTTTGTGGATGTTAAAAATGATAATTAGGATCTTTAATACGTATGTTTGTTTTCACAAATCTAGAACAGAAAGTGATTTCATAATTGAATTATTATAAATATGCAATTTATATAGCCTCTTAGTTGGATTACTCTATATATGTGATTTAAATCCATGATTGATTTTGTTATTGTCTTAGACTTTCATGATTAGTTATGTAAACATTATTATATTAGAATATTTTAATTGGATACCTATAGTTTGTAAGATGTTAGTCTTATCAATGTAAAATCCTTTCGTAAGTACTAACTAATACATATCTATGTTATATAATAAAAAAGGATTATATGCTAACACGTCTATATGAGTAAGGATTTGGATGATACATTATATGTGTGTGTGTGTGGAATCCTTACTGTGGTTTAAATATGATAAAAATAGATGAATTCTAGCATGATTAGAGATTCCATCTACATTTAGTTTTGTAAATACAGACTAAGGAATAATTTTGGAAATAACTAGTACAAACATGAGATAGATGGTTCAATTTAGAAATACATAGTACTAATTAGAAATAGATGATTCCAATCCATTTATGTGAAAAATTAAAATTTCGAAAGGAACAAAAATTCTAAACATTTAAACATGGCATCATTAGGCTAACTGATGCATACTAGGTTCTACATTAATCTTCTTCAGATATAGAATTTAAAACACATTCTAAAAATATTTAAACATAAATTATGAACCTGGCACCAATGCTGGGAAAAAAAATTGGAGAAGTTGTTCCTCCCAACCAACTCCCAAAGAAGCCAAGTTACGTGCTCTAGAACCCTTGATCCTGTTCGTTTAACCACAAGAGAAAAATCCTTCAATGTGCCATCTCTTGCATTCACAAATTTAATCCTCGTCCAATTCTAGCCTCCTACTGCTCATGGACATACTAATATATAGTATTTTGTCTAGGACTTGGTCATTTGTGAGCCTCATGTTCTTTAGCACTCAACTAGGAGTTGTGACCTAATTTTTGGGGATGATTCCTCCTGCATCTTGAGTTCTCAATCAGTGGATTCAGCCACATGTCTTTTCCTCTTGTGGGTCAGCAAACACTCTTTAACATCTATATCCTCTTTTTCCCCCCTTCAACATGTTTTATTAAATAAAAAATGTTTTATTCTTGACTTTTCTGTCAAAAATAATAAGATAATAAAATAATAGTTAAAGTATTTTTCAGAGGAATTAATAATAAATTACTAATTCATGGTGTATTACACTACTTATCTAGAATGAAACCTCTTTGTTGACATGTTGGGAGTATTGCACACTCTTAATAATGTTCTGGTAGATATGGAAGACATCTAGAAAAGTTGCCACATATGATGAATGTTGTAGCATTGGCTAATATAGTTTCATGACTATGTGTCATATATCTTTATGCATAAGAATTTGTTGATATTAATATGTTTTGAAAAATCTGAAATGTCTCTAATCATGCAACTTAATTTGAATTTTACGAAAGATGATGTACAATCACCTACAAGAAAAGAAGGATGAGACTTGTTTCAAAGAACATGTGATGTTGATTCAACCATAACACTCAAAGAAGATTCACTCCATCAAAAAATAAGAGGAACATGAATCTCCTAGGGTCAAAGACATTATGATAGAAGAAAGAGCTTCAGAAGAATATGAGAATCATGAGATAGTTGAACCACAAATATTTGTAGATCCATTGTGAGAGGTGATCACACACAAGAGAAGACCAAATTGGGAACGAGATATCATCCAAAATGAGGAAAAGTATGGTGCTATATATGGGAACTGCAGAGCAAGTAAGAGGCCTCAAAAACACTCCATTTATGTGGCATTGTTGTGTGACATCATTGATGCAGATCCTTCCAGCTATGAAGGAGCAGCTCAGAAGAAAGCATGAAAGGAGGCTATGATCAAGAGTACCAGTTGATCATGGAGAATGATGTCCAGAATGCGATTTCGAGACCTGAAGGGAAATCCATAGTGTCTTCATTACATATATACAAGATCAAGCATGCAGTAGATGGAAGCATCAGGAATTACAAATCAAGGTTCATGATTTCTCTCAAAAAGAGGGAGTATATTATGGAGAGACATGCTCCACTCGCCAAAGAAACTTCTCTAGTAAAGTATAAGTATCGAGTGGAGAACCACATGTGCATAGAGATATTTGTACTGGCTCAGAAGGAACCCATGGGAAAACACATACATTTGCTTGAATATCACCTAGAGTGATGGAGATCTCAATTTTTGCTACAAGGTTGAAGATGGAATCCTACAAAGGACAAAAAGCTCATAAGTGGGTGCAAGAGGAACTTTCAACAAAGTTTGAGATAGAGGATCTCGGTATCTAGTGACCTTGAGGGATGAAATATATGGATACATATAATATCAATAGTAGAGCATGCTACCTATCACACTAGTATAGAATGACCCGATGCAAAAGGTACAAGATGCATAGGAAGGTGCTTCGCTTCATAGGGAGTGATGACATAAGATCTCAAATATAAAGAATATTGACATGATTCTTGGGATTAGAGGTGTGGCAAAATCTAGAGGAAATTTTACTGATCTAAGAAAAATATGTGGTCGAGATGTTGGATTGTGAAACTACACCGATGGCATAAAACTTGAAGTTACTACATGATCCTACTTTAGAGATAGTTGATGCAACAGACTACATGAAGATGATTGGTTCGTTGATGACAATCATGAGGCCGAACATATGCTTTGGAGTGAATACCTAGTTTCAGTACGTGGAGGATTCAAGATGTGTTCACATGGTTATGGCAAAGAACGTGTTGAGGCACCTAGAGGGTAAGAATGAGAATGGCCTCAGATATGTGATATATTAGAGGATCTTCCTACATAATATGTTGGGTTGGTAGTGCTACAAATAAGAAGAGAACTTCAGAGTGTTGCTTAACCTTGATTTCTCGCATGATTTCTTGGTATAGAAAGAAGCACATAAGTGTAGCACTGAGTATAGTCATGGCAGAGTATATTACAACTTGTTCAGCAAATTGTGAGGCAATGTGGCTTCAGAAGCTACTTGCGGGATCGTTCGATGTCGAGTTAGAGATGACATGTGTGTTGGAGAACATCGAGATCAAGTATCACTATATCCTAGATATGGTGCAAAGAAGAGAAGTGAAGCCATAGTATGTGGCGACAGGTGAGTAGATATCTGATTTGTTGACTAAGTCATTAGCCAGAGTGAAGTTCGAATACTTTGGAGAAATACTTTGTATAATCCAAATCGAGGTCTCTAGAAATTGGGAGTGATGAGATCAGAAGACGTAGATGCACTAAAGATGGATCTCACATGGTGTAAGACGCAGGTGGTCCTTGGGACATAATGCACCTGGGGTGCTCTTGGTTGTACTCCCATCATGGAGACAATGGAAGGTCTACCGGAAGATGCAGGTGTGCTACAAATGGTTCTCGCATGGTGGAAGATGCAGGTGGTCCTTGGGACATAATGCACCTGGGGTTCTCTTGGCTGTGCTCCCATGTTGTAGATGATGAGATACCAAAATATGCATATGCTCTAGAGTGAGTTATCGCATGGTGGAAGACACATATGGTCCTTGGGATGAAATGCACCTAGGTTTCTCCTGGTTGTGCTCCCATGATGGAGATGAGGGGAAGTCCCCCGGTCACAAATACACTTGGTGTGCATATAGGATGTTATCGCATGGTGGAATACGTAGGTGGTCCTTGGTACGTAATGCACCTGGGGTGTTCCCAGCGTGCTCCCATGCTGGTAGACATGAGCTGACCATTGAGAGAAATAATTCACCTTGGGTGCTCCTAGGTTGTTCTCGCATGGTGGAAGACATAGGTAATGGACCTGGGCTGCTCTTGGCTATTCTCCCATGGTGATAGACATAGGTGGTCTGTTGGACATGAGATTTGCATCTAGGATGTTATCTGTGTACGATGATGAGATGACGGTAGGAGACATAGGTGATTGTTGTGGAAATGTAATGTGTGATCCTGGGTTGTACCTATGTAATGCCTTGCTCATGGATATGATGAATACCTAGATGTGATTTAGGACTACATCCAGCATGAAACGGGGTTTCCTTTGTAGAAACTTCTAAGGATGAATAGCTTCGAAAGATGTCACTAGTCAATGGTCAACAAGATGAGAATTGATGCAGCATTAATGATGATACAGCGATGATGATCCATAGATGATAATGCAGCATAGAGGATGATTTAGTGATGGTTATATAGATATGATGTCCAAAGATTGTGTCCAGTTATGACGATGACTGGGTTGAGAGAATACATTCGTATTTAAGAAGGAATGTTGTTGAAAATGTAACTTCAGAAGATATTCTATTGTATATTATTATTTTATTTTATTGTACCTCATTCAAAGATGTTTTTCCTCCATTATTGGATGTCATTATTTCAATTGGTCATGTCATAATATTGAGGTAAAACCTCCATTGTAATTCAGGGAAATAGTCCCCATAATATGTATTATATAAAATGTATTTTGGGTTTTGCTAGGTAGGTCATCCCTAATTAGAGAATCTGGATGACCTAGTTAGGTAAGTGAGCCACACAACTAAAGAATATAAATAGGGAGGCACCCTTCCTCATTTGGACACACTCACTCACTCAAGTTCAGTAAGAGAGAGAGAGAGACAAGTGCCTTAGTGTGAGAATAAGAAGAAGTTGTCGAAGATAAATTTTCTATGGGTATTCTATCTTGGTTTGACATTGTACTTAGTGATGGAATTATTTTGAAGAATTTTATGGTTTTTTCTCCTTTATGGTTTCCCCAAGGAAAATCTTTGTGTTCTTGTGTATTGTTGTGCTTGTCTATCTTTCAGTTTAAAGATCCAATATAATTGAATTAAATTGCATACTCTAACACCTATTCTCCCATATGGAGGTGGAAATGGATTAGAGTGCACTTTCCCCAATAGAACATGACACTCATCAGTGAGACAAGTGGCTGAGGCAACACTCTAGATGATTTTCCTTTAACCGTAGCATGGGGCATAAAGTCAGGATTCTTGAAAGGTGGTTTCATTTGCAATAGAATTGGGAAGGATTATGGTGGAAGATGGACTATGAAATTAATTTTCACATGAGATCTCTTGCTTCTCTACCATGGTGGCTATTGGATATTTAACTCCCAAAAGGTATTCCCTTAGGGGAATGATCTGTATACATGCTCGTAACGAAGAGAGCATGACGAGAATCGAGATGAAGGATGAGAATTTCACTAATAGGGATTGTTATGACAAGACTAAGATGGTATGCAACCTTAACTCAACATTTATTTGGTTTTCTCTATGGTTGGGAAAAGCTATTGTCGATAGCATTTGTAAGATATGTGTAGTTCCTTAAGTGAGGAAGCTTTGGGCCACTTGTTTGACCTTGAAAAATGTAGGTAAGGTGGTCTTTTGCAAGCCACATTTTGTCTAGTTCTCTAACTTCATGGCTCAATGTCAGAGATCCAAGAGTAATAAAGGTGGTAGGGGGGATTTTAGCCAGGATTCGCAATGGGAGACATGCTTCCCAATATTTTAGCAAAAAAAATCCTTTCCATTTTGAGCAGGCCATTGAGGTCATGAAATCTCTATCCATTAAGGAGTAGGAGCAATTAAAAGAAAGGCATGGAGGAATTAGCCCTTATTTGACTATCAATAATAGTCTAGCTCGAGTTTTAATGGAGAATGACTTTTTTCATAATGAGACTCTTCAAGTTATCAATAGGATAAGGGACGAATTGGATTGGATTTAGGGGAAACTAGATAACCTAATTGAGGCGATTGGCACCTGGTATCAAATGGATTATGATAATCATGAAATCCTATGGGCTAATCATGTAGTGATTTTCTCATACAAGATTGCGCTAAAGTAATTCTAGTAGACCCTTGTTTTGTTGTTTTGGACCTTAGAGTAGTTTTTATCTAGTTATGTTTATGATCCTGATAATTTTTTCTGCCTTTGTGTGAAGGTCCTAATACCTGATAGTTTAGGCAAGGTCCTAATACCTTTTATGTAGTTCATATGTTGTTTGTAATAACTTTATTAGATTATATCTAGGCTTGGTTTCCCTCTCATGGGAAGGCTATGTGTTATTTTCTTTTGACGTGGAACATTAGCTAGGATGAATAACTATTGTTAGTTAGACTGGTTTCCCTGGCAGTAGGTCAACCGTAGTCCATTTTTGTACTATATGTATTTTGATAGCTGATAGAAGGGTTCCCATATTACTTACAGAAAGAAACATAAAGTACCTATTCAAACCCCCCAATACCCTATTCAAACCTCTAGATACACAATTATAAACCCCCAAAATATGTATATATTTTTAATATATTAAAAATACTCGTTGACCCTTATATACTAGGAAATATGTTGTTTCCATTTTTTAGAGTATCAAATCCCCAATATGAACTCACATGCTATAATATTTCCTACTTAGTAAACCATCTGTGATGGGCCTCTCAAGAACAAAAGTTTCACAATCAAGATAATTATCCTAACTTCTTCCAAGGTGTGCCAAGTTATTCTTATCATTCCTAAGTTATCCCTAGATCATATTTTTTAGCATTGAACCCTTATTTATGTTAAGTAAATATGGTTAAGGCCAGTTGGAGTCTCAACCTGAGATTTACATGTGTCTCAATCTTACTTGTTGGATGATTAGATCCCACACTCCCCCCCCCACCACACACACACACACACACACATATATGTATAAAGAGAGAGAGAGAGAGAGCATACTTCCCCTACACAAACACACATAACATTTTGTAGGTAACCACAAGTTGTTATCTAGCAAAACATGGACACCTGTGGGCTGCCTCAAGGAAATCCATGGATGCATTTTAAAATGTAGACAACTAGCACACAGCATGGCTCATGAAGTCTAGAAATTATAATTATAATTATAATTACAAAAATAAAATAAAATGGAATGAATCTGGTTGAAACTACAATGGAATGTATTCAAGTAACCAAATCGATAAAATTTCATTATTATTTATAATACAAAGTTGTGCCCTTTACTCAATATGTATCTCTTAAACACTANTGATTGATCGATATGTGTGTGTGTGTGTGTGTGTGTGTGTGTGTGTGTGTGTGTGTGTGAGAGAGAGAGAGAGAGAGGGAGATAACATTTCACCCAAAGGAAATAATATGTTATCTTAAACCTCAACATATTACTACACTGAGTTATTATACTCTTGGGTCTTACTCAATCTACTCGTCCACTAGTAACAAAACATATTCAACATTATAAATAAAAAATTAAATGTTAAGTGGAATTTTTACACTTTCATAGTGAAATGAGAATATTACAATTTATTTAGAAATGATGACTACATGGTAGTTGTAATTGGCATGTGGTTCTAAGCACTACCTACCTTCAAGTGTGAGACCTTCCATGAATGATCGTCCAAACAACATGTGCTTCTAAGAACTAGATACCTTCAAAGTGTGGGACATTCGATGTGTGGTAACCTTAAGTTTATATGCCCCCAAAGAAAGACCTCTAAATATAAGAGATCAAGGAAATTACACTAAGTTACAATTTATGGTAATTAGCAAAATTAGCCAAAACAAATTATTATTATTATGAAAAAGGAAATGTTAAATAAAAGATCGAAAAAAAAAGATCTCTAAATATAAGAGATCAAGAAAATTACCTTAAGTTGCAATTTATGCTAATTAGCAAAATTAGCTCAAACAATTTATTATTATTATGAGAAAGGAAATATTAAATAAAAGATCGAATTAGAGGCTAGAAGATCAAGGAATCAGTGGAGTACACATCAACAAAACTTAAAAAATGCATTTTCCCAAAGTTGTCAGAGGCTAGAAGATCAAGGAATCAGTGGAGTATACATCAACAAAACTTAGAAAATGCATTTTCCCAAAGTTGTAGAAAAAATTGCAAAGAAAAATTGTCTAAGTCCTAAAAGTCGGTAAAGTTTACATTGATAAAAGTCATAAAATTTATTTTCTTCGAAGTTGTCAATGGAGAACTCATCAAATTTGTTTTTTTTCGAAGTTGTCAATGGAGTAGTTCTCTCCACAAAGGAAAAACAAAATCATCACGTATAAACGTCAATAAAAATCCACATTGGTAGAAGTTGGAAAAATGTATGTTTCTAAGTTCTTTTGATGGCGAGTGGTTAATCAAGAAAAGTTAAAATTCTTAAATATAAACGTCAACAAAAATCTACATTGGTAAAAATGGAAAAATGTGTATTTCCAAATTGCTCATGGTTAGTGGTTAATAAAAAAGAAGGCAATATAATAAAATTAACATGAATGTGTTAGAAAATATAGATTGGTGGGAAATTAATGAAATTCACATTGTTGAGTATTAGATTCCTTACCACGGATTTCTTTCAAGCCCATGGTAAGGTTGACAAGGTGTTCGCTGATGAAAACATGCAAGCCAAAGAAAACGAGCAAAAGTTGAAAATGAATAAGAGTAAGAGATTATAAGAAATGATAAAGAGTAAATTTATGTAAATAAATAAATTAAAATACAAAAACGAAGAACTCAAAAAATAGAAAGAAAAACTAAAATAAAAAGCCAATAATAAAAATAAAGTTTTTTTTAAGGTTTATATTTTTGTACATGTAACAAGAAGCATGTGTCCAAGTTCACAATGAATAAATATTTTTATACACAAATACATTTTTAACTTTGCAAGCATGTTTAATGATGTGATGATAATCATACAAAGTGTGCCAACCAAGAATGGCATGGGGCACTTGATAAAGGCCATTCAAAATCCAAAAATTTTGCACATTGCCTTCCAATATGCCAAACTTTGACATTGACAATGCATTTCAGAACAAAGCTATCTATATGCACCTGTTCATCATGATTGAAAATTGAAGTTTCAATAAAGGATGCTCTATCTCGTAAGCTCAGAAGGACGATTTCCAGGGTTTTACTTTGGCTCAGTTTTTTGCTTCACATTGATCACTAACTTGGTACCCTTGCAGCTTCCTCACTACTTGACATCTTTGAGCCTTCCCAATGGCGTATGACCAGGGGAGGGAAGAAGGCCCCTCCTAGCCGATCTCTGACATGCAAATCTCGACTGCGGCTCAATCCCTTGACATGGTCGTTGCCTCCACTTTGCAAATCGGTTCAGAAGAAATACCCCTCAATGCGGGTGACTCACTGAAAACAACTCAGAAAATTCATGGGGCTACCCCGTCTGGTAGCGGCGGCCCTGGAACTCACACATGCATTGCTCGTACAGACGATCAACCCAGCCTCATTCTCCCTGCAGAAAGGATAATGCTAGAGCTCAAAAAATGAAGGACCATGCTCTCATCGGCAAATTTATTGGCTTCTGGCCAATGGGGCAAGTCCTACGAGGATGGATAGCAACGAAATGGAAACCTGAAGCACACTTCGACCTTAAGTTAGGCTCTAAATGTTTTTTTACAATCATCTTCCACCATCTGGATGATCAATCCAAGGCGGAAGATGGAGGTCCTTACTTCTTTAATTTTGTTGGCTTATCCCTGAGAAACTGGGCCAAGAGGTTTAGCCCGGAGAAAGAAGACTTTACTTGGGCCTCCATCTGAATAAGAATGTACTCACACCCACAGGAATGTTGCGACAAGGAAACCATTAAGGACATAGGAAATATGATGGGAAGCTATGTCTGTCCCACTGACCAAACAAAACTAAACAAATACACCTTCTATGTTAGATCTGTGTATATATGCGCATTTCCAAGGCCCTCCCGGACACAATAAGTCTCACTCATGAATATCCAGACTAGGTACATCTGCTAGATTATGAACCCATCCCTTTCAAAATCCACAAGTATCATGAACATGGCCATCTATATCAAGATTTCCCTCTAAACAAAACCTGCACAGAGAATCTGAACGAGGAAGAAAAGGATGTTGATGGATTCCGAACAACGGGAAAAAAGGCGCAATAACCGCAAGGATTCTCCAGAAAAAACCAAAGATGTCGTTCTTACCACAAGCAACAGTTTCGCAGTTTTGAAGGACCAGTCGGATAATCCAGTCGCAGGGACGAATTTGGAAGACTCAACTCAAAAAAATTGCACTCTGAGCTACAAAAACAATAGGAGCATATGTAGAAAAATGATGGACCAGCAGATATCCCAGGCCCCACAGATCCAAACAATAATAGAAATGACATGCAAGAAGCCCCAACCACATGGGGACCAAACCCTCTAGAGCAGCCAGTGGACTCCGGTCCAGAAATACTCATGGATGAAGAAATACGAGAGACAAAATTTGAAGAGCTAGATCTGTTGGGATGGAGAACACATGTACCAGAAAATCCAATGACTCCATTCCATCCTGCCAAATACAGCTATTACAGGAATCCTTAGCCAACGAAAAAATCCCAAAATAAGCTCGAGGTCTACAACCTTCCCCAGCAAGACAAGCAAAAACTCCAACAGGATAACAAAAGGCAAGGGCACAAATCAAATGTGCAAAGACTTAATTGGTTGGGAACTAGGTTAGTGGAATCAAGGCAATATGCCCAACTAACGGAATTTTCCCTACTTCTGCTCCAGGTAATACATATAGATTATCTCTTGGAATGTGAGAGGTCTCAACGGACCATCTAAACACAAGATGTTGAAACAAAAAATTCAACAAGAAATGTCAGCTATAATTTTTATCCAAGAAACCAAATGTTGCATCAATACCCTTCTTCTACTAATGACCAGGCTCTGGAGGGGAAGTTAGAGTGTTGTTATCAACACAAATGGTGCTTTGGGAGGAATACCTATTATCTAGAATCCATTAATTCTCACACTTAGTAATATAGACTCTACTGCACACTCCATCTCCACTCTATTTCACATCTTAGGAACCAACATTCATGGCCATCTCCTGAATGTTTACAGCCCCCAATCTTCAGGTTAAAAGCTCTAGCTGTTGATGTATTTGTAACTTCGGAATGTATTCATCTATGTATCTTATGTCTTGTAACCCGATGTTTATTCCGGGATGTGTCTGTAATGTAATTGAGTCATGATGTCATTCCTTGATGTTCCGATCGGGAGGATCTATAATGTAAACAAGTCATGTCAAGTCATTGTGGGTAACCCTCCTATTGTCTAAGGGTTAAAGTCCCCGCAGTTCCGGGGCACTAGGGTTATTAGACTCACCTAGTGAAGTCATCCCTAGTAGGGTTTTAGTCATGCTGGGAAGCAGTATAAATAGAGAAGTGACTTCTCTATTTAACACACATCTCATACACACTCAAGTGTAGCGCATAGTTGAGGAAGGAGAAGACACTGGGGCTAGATAAGAAGAAGGTTACTGCTGTCGAGAGATCACTTACTGTTTTGGGCTTTTCTATTTTGGTGTTGATTCTATCTCTGAGGAAGTTGCGGGGTTTTCTCCATTTATCGTTTCCCCGAGGAAAAACATTGTTTTCAATGTCTCTTGTGTTTGATTGATGTGCTTGTTATTCTCTCAGTTAAAGATCCTAATAATGCTAGCTTAATGTTGAAAAACTAACATGGTATCAGAGCTAACCTAAGAAGAAGACACTATGCAGCTACGGGAACTAGGGCTTCCTAGTTTGAGGATCTTCCTCCAGATATTTTCAGCAAAAGTAAGGTGGAATAACTCTCCTCCTTAGGGCGCATCTTTCTGTCAAAGCAGAATCCAATTCTGAGGTTTTTCAGTTTTGGACCTGACACTACTGCTGAAAATTAGGGCTTTTCATAGAAGAGGAATTTTTCAGTGAGCCCAGGCCTGGATTGATCTCCTCCCCAAAATCAAAGTTAGGGATCAATTTCAAAGCATTTGGTTAGACAAAACTTCGGAAAACCAAAACCCTAATTTGCTCCTGAACCAGTACTGCAGGATTTCAGCTCCAAATCCAAATCCGACATCTTAACCTGGTAAGATCTAAATATTTTGTATTTCCATTTGAGGTTCTCAGTTAAGATGTCTCATCATACCAAGCTTGATTAAAAGCTTGAGGGAGCTGATAACTTCCAAGCTTGGAAGTATAGGATCTCCCTAGTCCTGGAAGAAAATGAGTTGGACTCTTACATCCATGAGGAGGTTCCAGTTCCAGAGGGAGATGAGGCTAAGGCCTTGCATAAGAAGAAGTTGGTTATGGCAAAGAGAATCATTGTTGATTCTATCAAGGATCGCCTTATCCCACGGGTTTCCTCTCTCAAGACACCTAAAGCTATGTTTGATGCCCTAACCAAATTGTTTGAAGGGAAGAACATAAACCGGAAGATGACTCTATGGAATCAACTGAAGAATGTGAAGATCCAGAATGCAGAGACCATCCAGTCTTACTTCACAAGGGTTTCTCAGATCAAAGAATAATTAGAAGCAGTAGATGAAGAAGTGGAGAATGCAGAAATTGTGATGACCACCTTGAATGGTCTCCCTAGGACATGGGACTCCTTCATTCAAGGGATCTATGCTAGAAAGAAGTTAGTCAAGTTCAGTAGACTGTGGGAAGAATGTTCTCAAGAAGAAGCTCGGATAGCAGCTCGAGAAGAGAAGATGGGAAGTGAAGATCAAGCTCTCACAGTACAATCCAAGAAACCCAGATCCAGCCATCACAGAAGTAAGTACTCTCATCAAAGGAATAACTCTAGAAAGCCTAGAGATAAGTCTAAGTTCATTTGCTAGAGATTTCCCTAAGAACAAAAGTAGCTCTCACAAGAAGAAGGGAAACAAAAGAAGACATCATGATCATGCTGCAAAGGATGATGAACCTTCATCAAAGAGAACTAGATATGAAAGTGAAGATTCTTCAAGCAAGGATGAATATGTTTCGATTTCTGCTCTCACGGGAAACATTACTCATGGAAGCAATGATTGGCTTATAGATAGTGGGGCTTCCAAACATATGACTGGATTCAAGGAATCCTTTGTGATACTTTCAGAACATGAATCACCTCACAAGGTGAAGCTAGGAGATGACTACCAATATCCAATAAAGGATAGTGGGGAATCTTCCTATAAGCTAGACTCTGGAAAGTCTATGACAATGAAGGAAGTATTATTTGTGCTAGGACTCAAGAAGAACCTCCTCTCCATATCGGCATTAGATGCAAAAGGAATGAGGATTGCATTCACAGATGGTCAAGTCATCATGTGGCCAAAAGGAAAGACTATTAATGATGCAATAGTGATTGGTGAACAAGAAGGAGGTTTGTACAAATTGAAGGGCCATCCAGAACAAGCCTTGGTCCATGACATAGTAGAGCCAAATGAACTTTAGCATCGAAGGCTTGCACATGTGCAGTACAAAGCACTACCTCTTGCAAGCAAAGCTATTGAAAGTCTTCCAGAAATACAAGCAAAACATGAAGGGGTCTACAAAGGATGTGCGAAAGGAAAGAACACAAAGAAGACATTTGCAAGTAGCGAAAGCAAAGCAAAAGGAATCTTGGAATTCATCCACTCCGATGTATGCGGTCCTATGTCATCAAGCTCACTAAGTGGGTATGTATACTATGTTTCTTTCATTGATGATTTTTCTAGGAAGACATGGGTTTACTTCATGAAGAACAAAGACGAAGTATTCAGCAAGTTCAAGCAATTCAAAGCCTTGATCGAGAATCACACTGAAAAGAAGATCAAGACCTTTCGATCAGATAATGGTGGAGAATTCACTTCGAATGAATTCAAAGAGCTATGTAAAGACTCAGGGATTAAGAGGGAGTTATCTACTCCTTATAATCCATAACAGAATGGGATTGCAGAAAGGAAGAATAGAACTATCATGGAAGCTGCAAGAGCAATGCTTCATGATCAAGATATTCCTATGCATCTTTGGGCAGAAGTTGTCAAAACAGTGGTGTATGTATGGAACCATACTCCACATAGAGTACTCAAGAACAAGACTCCTGAAGAAGTCTTCTCCGGCAAGAAACCAGAAGTCAGCCATCTCAGAATATTCGACTGTCCTATGTACATACACATTCCAAAAGAGAAGAGAACAAAATTAGATCCTTCAGGAAAGAAGGGTATATTTGTGGGATACTTTGAAAGCTTGAAGGCTTACAGAATCTATTTCCCAGGATACAAGAAGATTGACATCAGCAGGGATGTGACATTTGATGAAGACATAGCTTACAACAAATCTAGAAAGAGACCTACTAAAGAACCTGAAGAATCAGAAGCACCCAAAATTCATGATACAACCATGAATGAAGAAACTCAAGAAGAAGATCGATAATTTGAAGAACCACAAAGACCTGTAGATCCACCTCTGGAGAAGAATCCTCATAAGAGGAAACCTGCTTGGGTATGTGAAATTATCCAAGGTGTGGAAAGATATGGGGCTCCAGAAGAGAATCACATAGAAAGAAAGAGGACTAGATCCTGCTCCGGGTATGTAGCTTTACTATGTGATTTCATTGATAAAGAACCTTCCAGTTATGAAGAAGCGACAGAATAGAAAGAATGGAAGGATACTATGATCGAAGAGTACCAATCGATCATGAAGAATGATGTTTGGGATGTTGTCCCAAGACCATAAGGAAAGTCAGTTATGACTTCCAAATGGATCTACAAGATCAAGCATGCTGCAGACGGTAGCATTGAAAAATATAAAGCAAGATTTGTGGCTCAGGGTTTCTCTCAGAAAGAAGGAATAGATTATGAAGAGACCTTTGCACCTGTAGCCAAATACACTTCCATCATATCAGTACTTGCTCTGGCTGCAGTGATGAAATGGAAGATACACCAGATGAATGTCAAGACTGTTTTCTTGAATGGTGTAGTAGAAGAGGAAGTGTATGTAGAACAACCAGTCGGTTTTGAGACACATGACAGAGAGTCTCATGTGTGCATATTGAAGAAAGCCCTATACGGTTTGAAATAGGCACCTAGGACTTGGTACGGTAGAATTGATAGCTTTCTATCCAGTTTGGGCTTTACCAAGAGTAAAGCAGATTCCAACCTTTACTACAAGGTTGAAGATGGCAACCCAGTGATGCTCCTACTATATGTAGATGATCTATTTGTGACAGGTATGGATGGGTTGATTGCTGATACGAAGAGAAAGCTTGCTGTTGAGTTCGAAATGAAGGACTTGGGTATGATGCATTATTTTCTAGGTATGGAGGTGTGGCAGAGTGCAGATGGAATCTCCCTTGGACAAGGGAAGTATGTAGTAGAGATCCTGAAGAGGTTCAAGATGATGGACTACAAAGCCATGGCCACACCTATGGCATCGAACCTGAAGCTATTGAGAAATGCTTCATAAGAGTCGGTTGATGCTATGGTGTATCGTCAGATGATTGGGTCCTTGATGTACCTGACGAACACGAGACCAGACATTTGCTTTGTTGTGAACACCTTGAGCCAGTTATTGATAGATCCGAGAAATGTTCACTTGATTGCTGCAAAGAATATTCTGAGGTACCTGAGGGGTATAGTTGATTATGGGCTCAAGTATGAGCCGAATCAGAAGATTAACCTGGAGAGTTATGTTGATTCAAATTGGGCAGGCAATGCCATCGATAGGAAGAGCACTTCAGGGTGTTTATTCAGTATGGGATCAGGTGTGATCTCTTGGTTTAGCAGGAAGCAATCCTGTGTGGCACTGAGTACAGCTGAAGCAGAGTATGTTGTAGCTTGTTCAGCTAGTTGTGAGGCAGTATGGCTGAGGAAGCCTACTGTCTTATTTATTTGATCTCAAGTTGGATGCTACTTGTATACATTGCGACAACCAGAGTTTTGTGAAGTTGTCGGAGAATCCAGTGTTCCATGACAAGTCAAAGCATATCGAGATCAAGTATCACTATATCAGGGATATGGTGTAGAGGGGAGCAGTGAAGCTCTAGTATGTTGCGAAGGATGATCAGATAGCTGATGTGTTGACAAAGCCATTGGCTAGGGTGAAGTTTGAGTACTTTAGGGAGAAGCTTGGTGTTCTCTAGATCGAGATTCCCTCCAAAGGGAAGTGATGAGTCCGTGAGCCATTCTGACATGGGAGACGATTAAGTTCCTTCCATGGTAAGATGTAAGGGCTGAGCCATTATGTCATGGTGAGAGGATTTAGGTTCCTTCCATGTCAGATATGAGTGTTATTTCCATTATGGGAATGGAAGTGCCTGGTTAGTTACCAGGAAAACTCAGTCTAGTACTGAGAATCCATACTGATGTGAGAGAGGGATGTTTTCCCACTTTATCAGATGTAAGGGCTGAACCATTCTGTCATGGCTAAAGGATTAAGTTCCTCCCATGTCAGATGTGAGTGTTGGCCATTTTGACGAATAAGTCAGATGTAAGGGCAACTGCCATTCTCTGGGAGAATAGAGGCACCTGTTCAGTTACCAAGTAGCTCAGTCTGGGACTGGGGGCCATTCTGATGCGATGGTAGGATTAGTTCCTTCATGATCAGATGTGAGTGCATGCCTTTTCGATGCGATGTGTTTACACATGGTCGAATGTAAGTGTAGAGCCTTTCTGACAGGATGAGGTCAGATATAAGTGCTGAGCCATTCTGGCGCGATGTGTTTACAGATGGTCAGATGTGAGTGTTGTGCATTTCTAACAAGATGGGGTCAGATGTAAGTGCAGAGCCTTTCCAATGCGATGTGCTTGCACATGATCAGATATAAGTGCTGAGACATTCTGGCGCGATGCATTTACACATGGTCATATGTGATTGCTAGGCCTTTCTGACAAGATGAGGTCATATGTGAGTGTTGGGTGTGCCTTTCTGACAAGCTGAGGTCAAATGTAAGAGCTGGGCGGGCCATTCTGACTTAAGTGTCAGATATAAGCGTTGATGAAGACCTACATGAAGGATAGGCCTACAAGATTGAATCTGTAGAACTTCCTGTGACAAGAATAATCGAGGTAGCACCATTCTGAGATAGCATGTGATGATGATCTAGACTTGATGACGATCCAGATCAAGTGACGATCTAGATGTGATGATGATCCATACTTGATGACGATCCAGATCAAGTGATGATCCAGATGTGATGATGATCCAAACTTGATGACAATCCAGATCAAGTGATGATCTAGATGTGATGATGATCTAGACTTGATGATGATCCATATCAAGTGATGATCCAGATGTGATGATGATCCAGTAGTCGTGATGATGCAGATCCTGTGATGAAGAAAGACTTGGAGTAGAATATGACTTGAAGACGAAGAAGTCTCAAAGACGAAGAAGACTTGAAGACGAAGAAGACTTGAAGATGAAGATGATGAGATGATCCAGTCGATACAGAGAAGAAGACCAGTGCTGAAAATTGTGTCGAAAGAATACCTTCCTAGTTAAGAGGGAGTGTTGATCTATTTGTAACTTCAGAATGTATTCATCTATGTATCTTATGTCTTGTAACCCAATGTTTATTCCAGGATGTGTCTGTAATGTAATTGAGTCATGATGTCATGCCTCGATGTTCCAATCGGGAGGATATATAATGTAAACAAGTCATGTCAAGTCATTGTGGGTAACCCTCCTATTGTCTAAGGGTTAAAGTCCCCGGAGTTCTGGGGCACTAGGGTTATTAGACTCACCTAGTGAAGTCGGCCCTAGTAGGGTTTTAGTCATGCTAGGAAGCAGCATAAATAGAGAAGTGACTTCTCTATTTAACACACATCTCATACACACTCAAGTGTAGCGCATATTTGAGGAAGGAGAAGACACTGGGGCGAGATAAGAAGAAGGTTACTGCTGTTGGGAGATCACTTACTGTTTTGGGCTTTTCTATTTTGGTGTTGATTCTATCTCTTAGGAAGTTGCGGGGTTTTCTCCATTTATGGTTTCCCCGAGGAAAAACACTATGTTCGTTGTCTCTTGTGTTTGATTTCTGTGCTTGTTATTCTCTCAGTTAAAGATCCTAATAATGCTAGCTTAATGTTGAAAAACTAACACTAGCTCCTCAACTTCCTGCATTGGTTCACTCCACAGCACCACAACTCCCCCATAATCATTGGGGGAGACTTCAACATGATTATTATTCTCGATGAAAAGAGAGGGGGCTTAAGAACACTCTCAAATGAGGACCAAGGCTTTAAAGCCACCATAGCCAACTGTTCTCTACTTTACCTTCTTCCTTCCTCAGGGTTATTCACTTGGAATAAAAAGAGAGGGGGAGATCACCAAATAGCTAAGCGTCTAGATCGCTACATGGTTACGGAAAACATCCTTGAAACTAAGGGAATACTCTCTACCTCTGTACTCTCCTCTGTTGGTTTGGACCACTGGCCTATCTCTGTTTCCTAACATAGCATAGGCACTCAACTACATCGACCCTTCAGATTCGAAAAGTTCTATCTCTCTCACTCCTCCTTCATTGACACCGTCAGTGGCTGGTAGACAAGCATGCAAGTAGAAGGAAGATAAAAAATGGCCATCATGCATCAAAAGCTAAGACTCCTTCGTGCCAATCTCCGCCACTAGAATCGCACCACCTTTGGAAACCTCTTCAAGGAAAAATGAGCTATATAGGAATAACTTTAGCGCTTGCAACAAGTGATCATGACCCAAGGACATGCAGAGGAAATCAAGCTCAGAGAAAGGGACCTCCTAGCACAACTAGATAAACTTGTGAGCAAGAGGAAACCCTTTGGAGGAAAAAATCTAGAGTGGTCTGGCTGAAATAGGGGGAACAAAATAGAACCTTCTTTCACTGCTCCACATTCCAACACATGATGCATAATTGAATCACTAAGCTCAAAATGGAAGAGGGTACTATCCTGGAGGAACAAGTAGAAATAGAAATGGAGCTAACTCTCTTCTTCCAATATCTTCTCACAGACCCTTCTCCCTCTTAAGTGACCTCCATTGATCATGTCACCAAACATATTCCTTCATTGTTGAATGTTCAACATAATGCCTCCCTAATGCATCCCATCACAATGCAACAAGTTAAAGCAGCGGCCAACCAAATGACGGATGGCAAGGCATCGGGCCTAGATGGTTTCACAATCAACTTCTTTCATCATTGTTGGGACCCGTTGAAATTCGAAGTGCTTGATCTAGTAGAGGAATCCCATTAAAAGAAATGGTTTCTAGTGACCCTCAACGTGGCCCATCTCATTCGGGTGCCTAAGAAGACAAGAGCCTCTCACCCAGGTAAGTTTAGGCCCATCTCTCTCTGCTCTATTATTTACAAGATCATCTCTAAAGTAGTCAGCAACTGCTTGAAACCTCTTCTCCCTTTGATCACCCCCCCTGAGCCATCTGGGTACGTGGAGGGCAGGAAAACCCTGGATGACATCATCCTATCTCATGAAATCACTCATTCTGTAAAACCACTCAATCTCTTGGCATACTCATAAAACTTGATCTATCTAAGGACTTTGATAAGTTGAGTTGGGAATTTGTTGCGAAAATGCTTCAGGATTTTGGCTTCTGTTAGTATTGGACTCATTGGATCTTATCCCTTATCTCCTCAACTTTCTTTTCCATTCTAGCTAATGGCTCACCCTCCTGAACCTTCTCTCCCTCTAATGGGATACGTTAAGGGGACCCCCTCTCCTTGTTTCATTTCACTCTATTTGAGAAGGTCTTGGTCGAATGCTCCAAGCGACAATCTCCTCGAGCTCACTTCGTGGACTCTCCCTTCATGGGAGTCCCCCTCTATCCTATCAGAAATTCATCGATGACAACCTTCTCTTTGGGCACCCCTCATTCCAAGAAGCCCACTCTCTCAAAATCATCCTTTATACCTTCTCTGAAGCCTCGAGAACAACCATTAACCTAGACAAATCCCATATCTTCTTCTTCAACATCGACGCCATCACCCAATGCACCATAGCTCGAATTATGGGGTTCTTTGTTTCATCCCTTCCCTCCAAGTATTTAGAATTCCCCTTGTTTGACTCTGTTGTCAAGCACTTCTCCTAGAGAGAGCTTCTGGATAAGCTAGATAGCCGCATCTTTCCATGGACTTTTCGATCTCTCAATATGGCCAGCCGAATGAGTCTTGTGAAATAAGTCCTTCAATCCATGCCTCTTTATCATTTTTTAGTCCTTGTTTCTCCTAAATGGATCCTAAAATCCATCAGAAATATTCCAAGGGCCTTCCTCTGGGGACGTGAGAAAAATAGAAACAGGTGGTCCCTCATCAATTGGAAGACAGTCTGCCTCCTAAGACGGGAAGGATGCCTCAAAATAAGGGATCCAAAAATCAATAATGAAGCTCTCTCCTCTAAAATATGGTAGAAGTGGATCTCACAGAATGATACCCCTTAGACACAGCTTTGGAATAGAAAATATGCTCAAGAATGACCCCCCTCCCATCTTATAAGGTTTGACTGATACCTTCTTGGCTCTTTGATCTAGAAAGAAACCAACAATCAAAAGGTCCTGATACAACAACAAAACTTTTGGGAAATCAAGGATGAGGACTATGCGTTCTTCTGGAAGGACTCCTGGCAGCAATTTCCCATTCTAAGAAGCCAATATCATCACCTAAAGGTACAAGATTTCATGCATTTAGATGAGACTACAGTTGTTTAGGATTACTGGAAGAATGGAAATGCCTCTCCTTTTCGCTTTTGGAAGGAGTTCAATTGTTGGTGGAACATAATGGAGCCAAGTCTAATAGATCCTATTTGGAAGGACCTTTAGAACACGAAGATTAGAGTTAAGCATGGACCAAACATAATTCGTTGGGGACATATTTTAAAAGGTACCTATTCAGTCATGTAAGCCTCTTTGTTGGTTCAAAGGCTAGAGGATCATCCCTTTCCACTCTGGAAGAAAATATGGAAATATAACCTTAAGTCGAAGGTTTCTTCTTTTCTCTGACTTCTCTCTCATCGGTGCATCCTCACCTCGTACAATCTCTTGAAAAGGGGATTCCAAGGGCCCTCACTCAGTGTGTTATGAAATAGCTACTCATAAACTATAGATCATCTCCTTGACTCTTGTATACTATATAGTGAGCTCTAAGACTTAGCGGCTAAGAACTACAAGAGATCCAACAGAGTTAGAGGCAACATCATTGACACTATGCAACAATGGAGAAAGAATCCTTTCCAAAGTGTGCTTCCCAACGGGATGTGGGATCTCACCATGGGATTCATAGTCTGGAATATTTGGAAGGAAATAAATCTTGGCATATTTGAAGATAAGAGAAGATCCACTGAAGCTATCTGGCAGAGCATCACTGTAAATATTCAAGAAACTCTATTCTATAGTGAATGGAATAGTGCAGAATATCTAGCTACCCCTATGGAAGAACAAATTTTATCCAACTGGAATCTCAACCAAACATTCCTTCCCTTTGTTCCTAGGGGGACTCGAATGTAAATTAACAACCCTGATAGTTATGACCCTCCTCCAAAGGGTGTCTTCAAACTCAAATTTGATGGTGCGTCTAAAGGAAATACAAGAAACATGGGATTTAGAGGAGTTGTCTAAAACTATGCAGGAGTCATACTCTAGGTCTACTTCGGTTATATTGGGCATGACAACAATAATGTGGAAGAACTTGAGGGATTGTTGGAAGGAGTTCTTATAGCAAGTAAAAAGAATTTTATTCTATTAATATCTAAAGGGGACTCTCAAGTAATCCTCTCCTTGGATACTAAAATTCACCATGGCTCCCAGGTCTCGAAGCTTTACCCCAATTGGATACTGGAAAATGGACTCCAACGTCTTCCAGGATACTTGGATCATACCATGACCATTACGTTCCATCATGTCAGATGGAATGAAAATGCTCTAGCATACTACTTGGCCAACGAAGGGGTAACCTGCAATCGACCTCTTCTTGAGGGAGAGTTTGATGATACAACTTCGCCAACTCTCTCTCACAAATGTAGAGGGATTACTAACTTGGATCTCTCTCACCCGGATGCGAGTGTCCACCTGCCAACGCGATAGCAAGCCGAGCCTCGACTTGGGATCCCACGGCGTGGCACTTCGTATCCTATGAATTTAAGGCTCAACCACGAGATGGTGGGTTCTTTAAGGTTGGAATAGGTTGAAGTCCCTGTGTTGATGGAGGGACGACGTCGTAGTACCGACATCATTAAGGTTGGCTCCATGGACACTAAACTGGAGCGTGTGACCAATGGGATTTTCCACCAGGACATGTAAAGTAGATGGGATGAGGAATCTAGCCTTCTTATTTATCAACTCCTAGTCTCGGTCCGCTTTGTCTGTTCTGAGCTTTTTCTTACAACAATGTTTAATAGGTGATTTTCTCTGTCAGGGAGCATTGCTCTACGTTTTTCCCTGCCACGGTGTATTTCTTATCGTATGCTCAATACTTCTCTAGGAAATTCAATGTCTAGGCAGCAGGGTGTTGATGTATTTGCAACTTCAAAATTTATTCACTTGTATATTTTATATTGTATTTTATTGTACCCCGACGAAGATGTTTGTTCCTACGATCATGAGAGTCATTAATATAATAAAGTCATGTAAAATCATTGAGGTTAACCCTCTGTTGTTAGTCAGGGAAATAGTCCCCACAGTTGAGGGGTATTAGGGTTATTAGACTCTCCTAGAGAAGTCAGCCCTGTAGAGTAAATGTCAAGTGGAAAAAAAGTATAAATAGAGAGTGAGACTCTCTATTTGAAACACACACACTCAATTGTAGCGCGTGAGTTAGAGAAGAGGAGCTCGCACAAGTGAGAGAGAGAACAATTGTCGGAGATCATCTTTATGTTTTTGGGTTTTACTTTTGCTATTGGTTCTCATTCTATCTCTGAGGAAGTTGTGCGGTTTTCTCCTTTATGGTTTCCCCGAGGAAAACTCTTTGTGTCTCTTGTCTCTTGTGATTATTGCCTTAGATAAGATCCTATATCATATTGATTAAATGATAAAATCTAACACAGGGAACCCCACACAGAGGCAATAGTGGCCATGATAGGTCCTAGCACAGCCTCGTCTCGACAACAGAGGAAGGATATGAGCATGGAGTCTCAATTTTGGTCCGTGTGTTGATTGATGATTGGGAGGCTCACCTAGTTTCAAAGCATCTAGTTTCTGGGAGATGCGAAGGAAAAATCAATCATTGCTGGATTATTAAGAATATGATGGGGAGGCTCATGGATGACATGATGAGCAACTAGATCTCATTCCGAGCATGGTGCTTACGATCAGGGATAAACTTATAGATTTGGATGACCAACTCAATGGACTGGAAGCTACTTTCGCTTGGAAGCACCTAGCAGTTGGACAACGGAGGACTAACACCACCAAGGTGGGAAGTGACAACGCAACTAGAGGAATGTATGCGGAGAGGTTCTCATTTAGGGTTCAGGTGTTGCAAATGAGAGTTCCCTTCCCTGTTCCTTCTACCATAGGGCCTCTTCTCAACAAGCGGGTACGCGACAGTGAAGAACCCGTTCACAAATCTTCTCCCCTCCTAGTCAAATTTCTTGCTTTGAATTCTGATGACAACTTCCAAGGTGATTTCCCCATCCTAGAAGAGTTTCCCCCTCGGTATAATGTGGATGAATACCTCGCAGATGGCATCTCCACCCTCGGGTTCTTTATGTTATTTCTATTTTTTATGTTTCCATTTGTTTAGTAGTCTTTTGCTAAAACTTTCTCTAAACAGTATAAGCATTGAGCATATGTCTATGGCTTCGTCTCCCTTTAATGGGCGGGCATTTTATGTTGCTAAAATCAGTCATATCTGTATTTTTGATTGGTTGGGATGGTTGTTCCACCATTTCAGACCGCCTCAGATGCCTACCTATTATGTAATTGTCAGTTACTCTGTTTAATAGAATTTACAAATTTACAAACAAAAAAAAGAAAAAATGAAGTTTCAAAGTAATTACTTATAATTAGCTTTTGATTATGAAATAAAACAAGACAATCAAATGGATTGTTATTTAAATCTTCAATCAATTCTTCTGATAATACCCTAAAGTTATTCATAGGGATTTCGTTATGCATTGGACTTGACTCTGCCTCCTCAACCATAGGATCATCCAAAGAAAAATTTTGGAGTTGAAAATCAAAGGATTGGTGAATGGGAATGCCTTGGTCATCAAAGGCAACTAAACAATCATTAATTATTGGAGCATGAATATCACTTTCAATTTCTTCAACATCACTCAAGAAAAACAAAGGATTATGGAATGTATTATTAAAATCGCATGCCTAGGAGACATCATGAGGAGGAACATCATTGTGAGTATCAAGATTAGCCTTCGCGTCTACTATTATTTTCATGGAAAAGCCCCACATGATTTGACGAGGTCGAAGGATAGGTACTAGTTTCAATTTTTGAATGTTATCGTGAGAATCCTCGTCAATCATTAAAGGCAAGTGTATATATTTTCCCTAGTAATTCTAACGATATACAACCTATTGAATCAAAGATTTAACCACAAATAGCATTATCTTTATGTTCCTTTGTAAGTTTCCAAAATAAAGTATATACCATTTGGTGCAGAGATAAATGAAAGTTTTTTTTAAAGCTCAGCATTTATGTGTTATTTTATTTTTATATTTGAAAAATTATTATTAAACTTTTTTGAAGTGAAATTTACCTTTAATATTAAAATTTCATAACTTAAATTTAAATTATTATTTTCTCTCCATTTATTAATTAATAATATATATAAATTTTTTCCAATCATTCATAATATATACATTTTTTCCTAATCATTCTAGCCATATACAACTTTTGAATCAAAGATTGAACCACAAATAACATTATCTTTATGTTCATTCGTAAGTTTCCAAAATAAAGTTTATACCATTCAATTTTTGGGGAGTTATAAAGAGTTCAAAATAAATGAAGATAATCAACTCTTTGTTGAGGGAGATAAATGAAAACTTTTTTTTTAAAAGCTAGGCTTTTTTGGTGACTTTATTTTTATATTTGAAAAGTTTATTTTATCAAATACTTTCTTTGAGTGAATATGCATTATTATGAATAAGGAAGATATGATATTCTTTTAAGTGTTTAATATGAAAATCCACAATATTTCTATAATATTAATAATTAAAAATATATGTTAATTTTGTTTATGAAAATATATTTGTTCTCAAATAAATTATTTTAATATTATATATATATATATGATTATTTTTGTTCGTTGGCATATAACTCTTAAATACTATTAATAAAAAATCAATATTTACACTCAATAAAATATTTTAACATCCACTTTAAGTAAAATATTTTTATATCATATGTTAATTAAATTGCATTATAAAATAATTAGGAATATTGATTTTAACAGTGTTAAAAAATAATTTGATTCATAAATGATATCATGCATTGATTTGAGTGATAATATACTTCAAAAATAAATAATTGGACATTTCTTCTTAGACTTAAATATATAATGAATACAAATTTGTCTTAATTCTATTTAACATATGGTATTTAAAAAGGTATTTGTTCTTGGTGTTTAACAGTTGAAATTTGATTGATGATTTGTGTGTTATTTTAAAATATATTAATATATAAATTTTTGAATCGTTTTTTTTTCCCAAAAGAAAAATAATTGTTCCTTGTTATTCATAAGAATCAAAGGTAACTATTACAACACAAAAGATGCACTTCTCAAGACCAAAACATGTCCAACAAAGAAGTATACATATTGCGATCCCCCACTGCTCACAAGCATTAGAATTGAATTGCTACATAGGTGATTAGAAAAAGTGCATTTTGAGTATCTTTCATCTTACATCATTCAACTTTTGTGATTTTTATATCAATTTTCCTCACATACATATATTCATATGTTGGAACTTTTTTTTAATATATAAATTTTATTTTACATTCATAAACATAAATAGAAACACAAATAATAAATAGAGAACTTGGTTTTAGAAAGAATTAAAATTTCATAAACAATATCAATATCTCATTAGCACATCCCAACAAGTCACCATTAACAATAAAAAACATTTTAATTAGAAATATATGTAACACACCTAAAAATTGTACATAAAAAAAAAATTACATGTATTACTTTTACAGTATCAGAATCCTATGGTTTACTGCTACTCGTTTTAATATCTTTTTCTTACTGGTTATGACAGGTTTGTTGAAGCCTATGATGGCTAGTTCCTTCCGCAACCTTCAGCCATGTTCACGCATGTGATTTACTTTGTTTACATGTTCTTAATTGATTTATCTTATACTTTCAAGGATTTGGCCTCAACATAGTTTACACTGTGTATGTAAAGACCTGCCTCTAAGCGTGAGAAGATTAAGGTTTGTAAGTGTATGGTCCTTCATGCAGAAACCTCTTCATATTAATAAAAAGCGAGGGTTTACTTACTTATGTAATGGCATGGAACCACATGTTTTTGGCCTTGATGTAATTCTTTATGATCCTACACGTGTTGGATTTGATGCATCTCTTTATAGTCCTTTATGTGTACGAGTAAATACTATCACATATGATTTTAGCCATGGTTTAAAGCTTAAGGCATAACCCACCCTATGCATGCAATATGGTTTTAATGTTTATATTCCTAGTTCTATGTTATGAGTAAAACTGTCACATACCCCAATTTTGTAAAATAATGATTAATTGTTTTAATTTGATTTCCTAAGACATTATGTTAAATTTAATGCTAAGTAGGAACTGATGACTCAGCAGAGTCAAAAGATGTGGAATGTAATTCTGAATATTTTATTTTAAAAAAATAAAAAGTGGAGACAACAGCTTGGGAGAGCTATTAATAAGAGTGTTACTGGTCAAACTAGTGGAGGAACTAGGTGGAGGGCAAAAGACAAGTGGCAGCATCCTCAAACACTTCCTATGTTGCAGGTGGCAACTTCCCTACATTTGGGGTCATGATCCCCCAAGAAAGTGGGATCAGAGCAGGTGGCTCAATAAATGACAACTAACCCAAAAAGACCTAGGCAATCTTTTAAAAGTACCCAATGTAGAGAGCTGAGGCTGCTCAGATATTTTCCAGGAGAAGAACCATTCAGGTGGAATGCACTTCAAGGAATTCATTGGGGAAAAAAGGGAAAATTGTAAGGAAAGTGTTTTGAGAGATAATCTGCAGTAACTTGGTCTAATACAGCTTGCTAGCTGAGAGAATTTATTGATAAGTTCAGGATTGGTATTGAGTCTGAAGACTGGTACTTGATTATTGATGCACCTAGTTCCAGCCAGGGAGACCAAAGCAAGATCGGGGGTCCTAAGAGTCGTTGTTTGAGCGCTCTCCAGGAATTGGTAGGGAGGAACGGCCTCCCATTGCTGTTGTCGTCCAAGCTCAAAGAACAGGTTCTGTTATTTATTAATTTTTGTGTATTATCTGTGGATGATTGAATGATGCATTGTAGCTTATGATGTAAAGATTTAGATGGTTTAGTAAATAAGTTGTTCTTAGTTTATTTAGCAATAGAATATTTTTGATAAGAAACAAAACCCTACCTGTGTTTTTCCTCATCTGGGTGATCCAGACCGTACTCCAACACAGGTGGTGAAATTATAATCAAAGATAGTATGATGAAAATGTAGAATAAAATGTTAGTGGAATTATAGAATTTTTCCTTTTTATTTTGTTATCAGAAGAAATATCTTTTATACCAGGAGTAGTGTTAAATCTGGACTGAGACTGTCAGTTTATTAGAAACAGAAAAAGAAGCTATATTATTTACTGATAGTAGTACGTGTGGGTAGATAAAACAGTTTTGGATACAGTGTTTACCTTCAGTAATCTTATGGCTTATTTGAATTTAAGAAAAGAGTATAATAGTTAATCTAGAGTAGGGTTAAGCTAAATAAAAATGCTTTACAACTATACAATTTACTTCTTTCTAGTTTAGGCTAATTAACTACTGTATGGATAATAATCAATTTGAAAGAAAGAATAGCTAGAATCTTGATTTACTTCTACAGATAATCTAGTTGGTATCAGGATTTACTTATGGATAGTAATGTATGTTATTCATTTATTCTGTTCTATCTAGCTAAGCATAAACAAAGAATCTACAACTGCCAACCTATACTTTTTAGGATGTCAACAAATGCAGCACATAGTTAGTTCTTTTACTTTTATTTTATAAATATTAACGTGTAACATAAACAAGACAATATAGAATACAGAGAGTACTTCTATAAAGTATTTAGTACAGTAAGTGTAAGAACACAATAACAAAATACTAACTTATTCTATGATTATAAATAAACAAAGAATAAAGCTAATAAATATATAATTATAAGTACAGTATTAATATATAGATAAAGTAATGTTTTATCCCATTATAATAAACAGTATACATAATATAATTTCTGTACTCAAAGGCTGTATCTAACAGATACACTGAATACTTCAGTAAATACATGGAGTTCTTATATCTCTGAAAGTTAGAAATTATATAACAATCTTTTACAAATACTTTTATAATAAAGCAAACTAGTATAAAAAAAACCAATGAATAGAAACCCTAGCAGTTAATAATTTAAATGATTTACAGAGTATAATTTAGATATATTAGATTACAAGAATCTAAGTAACAGAACTTAGATATGCTCTTTATGCCGAGTTAAATAATATATTTATAACACAAGTAAAACAAATAAATTTTCAGTACTGTATTGTAAACAAAAGATATTTTTTAAAAGAGACTGTAGAGACAGCTTTACATTTTCAAGTTAGGGTAAAACCCTACCAAAATCAAAGTATACAACGAAGTTAATAAAAGGAAAGATTCTAACTCCTTTATGCCTCTCGGCCTTAAACAAAATCCACAGAGTAAGGCTTTTCCAGCATGTACATCATTTACATATACATTTACACAGTAATCAAAATAAAACAAAAAATTACAGTCTCGGCTTGAGTCGGAGTTCCCATATCAAGCGAAGGGTTTAACCTCTTAAACAACAGCAAACGGGTCAAACTAATTGAACCAAAAACTGCAAGGGTTACAGGCCACGAAGACCAACCCACAACTGTCCCATAAGGGACTCAACAAGGAGCATTTGCCATAGATATCCAGGGCTTATCGTTAACCAGCAAGTCACCACAGTCTCGCACTAGCCACGCAGATGGAGACAAGCCAATACCTGCAAACAAGAAGCATGATAGTGTTAAAACCAGTAAACAAAATAATATTCGTGTATTAAATTTTAAACTGCGAAGTTAAATAGAAGGGTTGATAACGTTTCTTACCTAGAACCTTACGGAAGCACGACCACCCACAACCAGAAGGGCAACCACCAGCGCGAGGAGAAGGAAATCCTTCATTGCTGCAAGAAGGAAGTAGGTTACCACCCAGCAAGCAACCAACCATGACTGAGAAGGAGAACAGCAAGCGCAGCAATATTTAGACTCAGTTCGTCACATTATTTTCTGCTAAAGGCACTACTCTGCGATGAAACCCTGTGCCAGCAGTCTTGAATCGAAAGGCCATGACTCTTAATGCCAAGCCAAAGAAGTAGGGACTCTTTACAGTTGAAGAGTCAGGACTGAGCGTGTAAGATGGTGAAACCCTGAAGAAAAATCACTGACCTACACTCAAACAAACAAACATTTGGTAACAACACTTCATTACAGTGCATTTAGACAAGCCCACGAGGAGTATAGCAAGCAGGAAGACTATTAACAGCCAGTGCAAGTGACAGTGCAGACAACAATGTTTTAGCAGAGCAGCCGGAGGCCCGAAGGCGACGAAGGAATGACAACTAGGGTTCGAGACTACCCTTTTTAACCTCCAAACACTTGGCTACGACGAGCCCACGTTGACAATTTAATAATTGGCATGCAGTGGGTAGAAACAATATAGTTATAGCGAACAAGCATCCCAATGATTCGTAATCCAAATCATGCAATGGGAAGGTTCTACAAGATTTGTGGTACCAAATGTCGACTAACCTGCACATTGTAAAATTCCAATCAAGTAAACCTTAGAACGATGAGTAAGATACAATCATAGCGTGGATCTTTACCATTGCGTGACCTAGAATATATATATTGTAAAGGAGGCATGTAATCTTAGTTTGTAAAGCATAGATCAAGGGTAAACAATAGTTCTATTATGGCGCATTCTATGTTTTGTACCCCCTTTTGTTTGTGTTTGCATAGTAGCCTTACCATAAATTATAATAATTATAACAAGGATTAAGCCTCTTATTCTTTAACAACAGGTTCTTCAACTTAAAAGTTAGGCCTTAAAACTTTTAAAGCTTTACATTCTATCAATGGTTACCAAACATGAAGGATATGCCCTTTTTACATTTGTGAAAGGAATTGTATAAAACCTGTTCACAATAAGATATCTATCTTATGAGAATAGCTCAAGTTATGCTTTGGAGCAATTGCTGTGTAAAACCTTAAATGGGTAAATAAAGGTGTTAAGCATTTTATTAACCATCTGATTTTAATGATAAGTAACCTTTTGATGATTAATAACACTAGCTAAACCTTATTCTCAGAATAGGTTTTGTGTAAATAAAACTCTATGCATTAACACTAGTATATTCTTTTCAAGAGCAGCTCGAAATAAAGATGTAATCTCGTTAAATGTCAAGTTTTGAAAAGGGGAACTGTAGTACTTAAACCCCTTAGCATTATACATGATATTCTTATTACAAGCAGTAACCCAATCCATTTAATGTAAATGTTTTTGTGCCCAATTTAAACTAGATCCTTGATTTAATAACTCTGCCATTCTTAAAACTGCTTGTACGGAAAGATTTAAGGCATTTTACACTTGACGACTTTGATAGACATCTAATAGTTCAGTAAATAAGAAGAACTACAATTCTACATCTGCTAGGAAAAAGGCAGCTGTAACCATTACTAACATAACTGAAACTTATTCCTTAGCATCTTAAAAAGGAAGACAGTTTAATGATTTTACCTCGATAAGCTTTGGAAATTGATTAGCAATTATATTCTATACTGAGTTATTATTGTGCGACGAACTTATATCAGAATGCTTTAGAATTAATGACAAGTAGCACCTGAACTTCTTACCTGTAAGTTTGTAAGCACAGGAAAACTTTCTGCGTTAGCTTGAAAGCTAAGTAAGCCCAGAATTTCATGACAGTTCCACCTTGTGGTCGCAAAGAAAAACAAGTCAGTAAACTGAAAAAGAAATCATTCTATAAGTTAAACATAATCAAATAGATAATTCAGACAATGAATTCATTAACATTTAACTAATCAAATAATTAGTCGACTGTATTTATGAAATTTATCTGTATTTTGAAAATTTTAAATTTTTTCGGAATATTTTGGGTTTTGACATGTGGTATCAGCCTGCACAAGGTTCAAACACTAGGCCTTGATGTAGCCCAACTAGTTTCCATAGAACAGTAAAGTAAAATAATATACTAACATACATTTTGTTTTATGTAAAGAACAGAAAATTTCTTTTTCTGAAGTTTAACAGGCAGGTATGGAAAAGCTGGGAGAGTATGCTCAGGAGAAGTCTCCAGACACAGAAACAAGACAATTGCCCAGAGAACCTATGTTAGAAGAGGTGACTGCCAACTCTTCAGAGCTGTTGCAGACTGTAAAATATTTGAAGACTGAAATGGAATCAGTCAAGAGGGAGAATTAGAGGATTTTGAAGGCTCAGGAAGAGTTGAACCAAATTTTAATAGAAAAGTTCCAAACTGAAGGGAGGAGCAGAAGATCAGAATCTGAGGATGTTAGTCATCAAAGAATATCTAAAAAGATGAAGCTGGCGAAAACTGAAAGTAGTTCATCATCTGAAGGGTTCGGTGAACGACAAGGTTACCATACTACTAGTGACAGTAGTGAGGCTGATTTGTATGACAGAAAGAAGAAATACAGACCATATGAGGAAATTTCAGGGGAGTTTAAAAAGATAAAGCCCCCAACTTTTAATGGAGAGACCGAAAAAGGGGAGGAAGCAGAGTCCTGGTTTTCCGGGATGAGGAAATATTTTCATATATATAATTGCTCTAATCAGCTAAAGGAAAGGATGGCAATATATAACCTCTCCGGAAAAGCTGATATATGGCGGCAAGATCTGAAGAGAGTCAAAGGTGTCAGAGAAAAAGAAGTTAATTGGAG
Organism: Pseudotsuga menziesii; assembly: GCA_001517045.1. NCBI lineage: Eukaryota > Viridiplantae > Streptophyta > Pinopsida > Pinales > Pinaceae > Pseudotsuga > Pseudotsuga menziesii. Next base: position 64,609 of record LPNX010496840.1, on the reverse strand, counting down.
TACCTTTAAAAGGTATTTCAAGAAGAAATTTTTGTCTGAGCAATATTATGAAGAAAGAGCTAAGGAGTTTTATGAATTGAAGTTAGGTTCAATGACTATGAAGGATTTGAACAGTAAATTTTTAAGCTTGCTTAGGTATGTACCTTACCTAGTAGACGAGAAACCTAAAGTACAGCGATTTCTCAGCTGTCTACCGTATCATATCAAGGACAGAATTGAGTATGACAACCCGAAGACTCTGGAGGAAGCCATGAGGAAGGCTAATTTCTGTTTTGAGCAGAACCGGAAGAAAGAAGGCTAAGCCAATTGGAAGGCTAAGAAAAATAACAATCAGCCTGAGTTTAAGAAGAAGGAATTTGTACCCGAGAAGAATTTCAAGAATAATAAGACTAAAAATTATTCTAACAATAAGAATTTCCAGGGAAATAGAAATGGTACTCCCAATAATTCGAATAATTTTAAGGGCAAGGAAGATGCAAATAACCATGGAAATTTTACAAAGAGTTTTGAACGTAAGGAGCCTGTTAAGTGCTGGGAATGTAATGGCCCGCACTATGCCTCGGTCTGTCCAAACCGGAAAAAGTCAGTCAGCAATATTCATACTGTGCAGGAGGAAATGACCATTGGAGAATTTGCGAGGAGCATGCCCCAAATCAACGCAGCTTTGGAGAACCGCCAAGCTGATTATCAGACTTCCATGGTTGAAGTAGAAGGTATGATTAATAAAACCTCTGTAACCATTTTAATTGATCCAGGAGCTAGTCATAGTTACATTGCACCTCAGATAGTGGAGAAATGTAAGTTGTCTGTAGATAAGTTTGAGAATTCCTAGTTAGTTCAATTAGCGACTGGGGCAAAAAGAAAAGTAACCTGTTTTGTGAAAGAATGTGCTTTACTTATGGATGAATTTAAAACTACAGTTAAGCTTAATGTTTTGCCACTTGGCTCATATGATTTACTGATTGGCATGGATTAGTTAGAGCAGCATAAGGTAGTTTTAAATTGTTACAACAAAACTTTCACATGTTTAAATAATAATGAACAACCAGTAAAGGTTAAGGGTATTCCTAGAAAAACTATAATCAGACAGATTTCTGCTTTACAACTTAAAAGAGCTGTTAGAAAAGGATGTAAAGCCTATGTAGTAACTATTACAGATGAGGAAGGTAAAACTAAAACAGAAAAGTTAAAAATAGAAGATATTCATGTTTTAAAAGAATATACTGATGTATTCTCAGAAGAAATTCCAGGATTACCTCCAAGGAGGGAATTGGATTTCACCATTGAGCTGGTACCGGGTGCAGTGCCTAGCTCAAAAGCTCCTTATCGAATGAACATTTTAGAACTTAATGAGCTAAAATCTCAACTAAAAGAGTTAATAGATAAGAATTATATTCGACCAAGTGTGTCTCCTTGGGGAGCACCGGTCATCTTTGTTAAAAAGAAAGACGGAACTATGCGACTATGCATAGACTACCGTCAACTAAACAAGATGACTATTAAAAACAGATATCTGTTGCCCCGCATAGATGATCTGTTTGATCAACTATGTGGAGCCACGGTGTTCTCAAAGATATACTTGAGATCAGGATATCATCAAGTAAGAATTACGGATGAATATATCTTCAAGACAGCCTTTAGAACAAGGTATAGACACTACGAGTTTGTCGTAATGCCATTCGAGCTTACCAACGACAAGCAGAATGCTTTAGAATTAACAACAAGCAGCACCCAAACTTATATCAGAATGCTTTAGAATTAACTACAAGCATCACCTGAACTTCTTACCTATAAGTTTGTAAGCACAGGAAAACTTTCTACGTTAGCTCGAAAGCTAAGTAAGCCCAGAATTTCATGACAGTTCCACCTTATGGTCGCAAAGAAAAACAAGTCAGTAAACTGAAAAAGAAATCGTTCTATAAGTTAAACATAATCAAATAGATAATTCAGACAATGAATTCATTAACATTTAATTAATCAAATAATTAGTTGACTGTATTTATGAAATTTATCTGTATTTTGAAAATTTTAAATTTTTTCGGAAATTTTGGGGTTTTGACAAAAACCCTTCCCAATACCTTAGCCTAACCCAGTGCTAAGGTGTAAGCATTTGTATGAAGCACATGATATAAAATACCATGGGTGAGGTATGGGTCTAGTCATAACCCACGATGGAATTAGTCCCAAACCAACTCCACGAAGGTTCTAGCATATGCATACATGACGCATGCTGTGGTTTTGATGCAAGGTGTGATTGACATGTTATAAGTTTGATATATAATATGCTTCGATGATCCAAGGCATATATTAAGTGTTTGGTCATTAAACGTAATCCATGGTTGGGTTTGCAATGATTTAAGTGGTAATGATTTCGACCATGCAATTAAGTTTGTACCTTCGATTGAAATTTAAACATGTCCTGGCTGCGAGTTGGCAGCGCAACCAAGACCACGAGGAAGTACAAGATTTAATCCCTTCCCTACACCTAGATGGTGAGATTGATGAAGTTCTATAGGGTTTTGAAAGGGGCCTTTACTCTGTCCTTATCCCTCATTTGGTTATGTTTGTTGGTCGAAGGTTGGTTGAGGTCGAGCTTTGCTCTGCATAGATCTTGTTCTGGTTTACTGCGTTAATGTCGTTGTTTTCTCCGTTCTTACTGTGTTAATGGTCATTGTTTGAGGTATCTGTTCTCGAATATTTCTTTGGTCGACTTTCTCTCAGCGTCAAAGATTCGATGAGCCTTCCAACATTCTCTGCCATGCAGCAAGTTTGTTTCGACAGGTGAGTAACGCTTTCCATTCTGCAATTTATTGAATGTTTTACAATAGTTTGTCTTTCATTCAACACTGAACGTTTATTTTTGGTGGTTGCAGGATATGAAGGAATAAGGGTGCTCGAAGGAGCCGACCCCTGGCTTCCATTGACAAGTGCGAAAGTAAGGTTTCAAACCTTGATAAGTTATTATTGGGTTTTTACAACATTATTATGAAGTGATGAATTACTAACCGCGAATGGAAACATTGCAGGTTTGGCACTGGAGAAGGAGGCGACAGGGTCACCTCCTTCGAGGCCTGCATTTCCAAACGCTCGATTAAGTCTGCACTCAACCCAGTTTTAGAATTCAATTTTAAAATATATTTTCTTTTAACTTGCAGTATCCACATTGACGCAACCAATTTGTGGTTATAGGTCACGTTGGGAAGAGGCTATGAGGACTCTTCTGGTGGTTGCAATAAGATAAGTGGTTTCTAGTTTTGATTTCAAAAATGGTTGTGTTTGAAACCCTTTTCGGGTTGTGCCAACTTATAGCCTTTAATTTGGCACTATAATGTAATGAGTATTTTAGTTTTAGTTAACCCCTCATAGGGTTTGGGGTGCCCTTGACGGGTCTTATTTCCATTTGTTTATTTCACTAGTATTGAATTTTTATAGTGGAAGCCATCCACGATGTTCTTACATCCACTCTGTAATTTATGTATATAAATGCATTGTGTATTGGATTTAAGAATGAGCATCAATATTTGGATGAAGAACACCCTAGTATTGTTTTGTTCTCTCTATTGTGTAAATATGTTTATGTTTGATTATGATAATCCCTTTGGTTTCCATTGTTGATGCTCTTACGGTCATGGGAATATATTACACATGTTCTTAACAGCTCTGTATTTTAAAGTAACCAAGAGGTTTCGTATTTAAACTAGTCGGCTGCCATCGTGATGGTCTTACGCCCGTGGTTTAGGTTATAGTATATATATTGCAACTTTATTTAAAATACTTGTGAGTGCTTGATAGTTATAACATAATGTTTTAATGGTAACATATCTCTGTATGACTTAAGGTATCCATGACGTGGACTTACCTACGATACCAATTTTACTGTCGTGATGTTAGATGTGATAGCTAGTTTATCAGTCGATTGTAGATTTGATTTATATTATTTTTATGTTATCTAATCCTGCTAGTGGTTGTTAATAGGGTCCTTGATTCGTTAGTTGATTTGCTTTCGTTGATTTCAAGGTTGTATTACTATAGATCGATGAGTAAAATTCTCATAGGACTGTGGGATAAATATCTCAAGGAAATTTGACCCACGATCTTGGTAGTGAAATGAGAGTATGTTCTTAGCCATCCAGCCTTTGATTGTTTATAAATGATTGGAAATTCCTTTTATAGTACTTGGACAGACCTAACGGTTGTCTAATCACCTTTTCTTGATTATGTTAATTAATCAAATGCTTTGAAGGGATTCGATCCCGTGACCTCTTCAGTGTCATTTAATATGTGAAGAAATGTTTGGATTGATTTGGGGTTTGTTTTACTGTAAATTAGATAGAGGTGGAGGTTATCTTAACAATTATAACCTTTTTCTTGATTTCGTCGCCTTTGTACATGATTTAATAATCGTATATCTATAACGATCTAAGTAGGTTTATGGGATCTGTATAGTTTAATTAAGGTATTTAAATTCAATACTTACAATAGTAACATTCCTATATGGGTCTTATGTGATTCTACTTCATCAAATTGGATCTTATGAGTTATATTAGTTTTAATGTTATTTTAATGAATTATGTCTATAATTATACTAGATATTACAGATCTATATAATAATAGATTTATACTCTAATAATGTAGATTTGTGTAGGAGATTTGGATGAATACTATGTAAATGGATTTCATTTGCTTACTTGGAATAATGCAGATCTATAGTATAAACAGAAATCATAGATTCAATCGACCATTTAATTTTGAATATGTATATTAAGAAAAAATATTTAGGAAAACAATACAAAGAGGAAATATACAGTCGAATGTAGGAATACGCTATACAGATATAGAATTAGACGATTTCATTCCATCAGGTATAGGATACAAGTATAGCATCAGTAAGCTAATGAAAAACAACTAGAATTTACATTAATCTACTTCAGATCTAGGATGTAAACATATTCTACAACATTTCAAAACATAAGGTATGAACCTGGCACCAACGCTAGGAAAACAAAAGTGGAGAAGTTGTTCCTCCCAACTAACTCCCAGAGCGGCCAAGTTAGTTGCTCCAGAACCCCCGAACCTATTCGTTGAACCACAAGAGCAAAATCCTTCAATGAGTCATCTCTTGCATTTCACAGATGTTAATCCACGTCCAATACTAGCCTCCTACTGCTCATGGACATACTAATATATAGTATTTTTCCTAGGACTTGGTAATTTATGAGCCTCCTGCTCTTTAGCACTCCACTAGGAGTTCTGACCTAATTTTTGGGGATGATGCCTCCTGCATCCTGATATCTCACTCAGTGGCTTCTGCCACTTATGTTTTTCTCTTGTGTGTCAGCAAACACTCTTCTACAGCTATATCCACTTTTGTCCCCCCTTCAACATATTTTATTAAATAAAAATGTTTTTATTACAAAATGTTTTATTTTTTACTTTTCTGTCAACAATAATAAAATAATAAATAAAGTATTTTTCCAACAAAATTAATAATTCAAAAAATATTACAATATAAAAACTTAAACGCTATTTTTTACTTAATTAACCTACTTTTAATTTATATTTAGTCAAAGCTCAAAGACTCGCAACAAGTCTCATAGAGTAGAATAATACATTCTCAAAAGACTTGCAAGAAGTCTCATCTCCGTAAAATAATACATTAGCATCGGACCACCTTTAAGAATCCAAGTGAGTGGTAAACTAGAATGATTAGGTTTACTGAATTTTAAATCTACATTATCAATTTTATTAAAATGTTACAAATTGTTTTTTTTTCAGAGGAAAAAATACCAGTCTTTGTTATTCATAGGAATCAAAAGACATCATTTACATATACAAATCTTCTTGACTGAGAGATAATAAAGAAGACCAAACTTCACATAGACATAAGATGAAACCAGCCTGCAAACAGCCATCCAGAAGAAAGAAAGAAAAGTCTGATCATAGCATACTTTTCTCATCATCCCTGATAAATCAGGTCAGAATATGCTGAATAGGATCAGAGGTGATCAACAAACAGACATTCCTGAGCAAGACTTGCTAGCTGAAAGGTCTCATACATGACAGACATATATGGACAAATCAAATGATGGAAGTCAAATGCTGAAAAACAATGAGACTCAGCAACACTAAAAAAGCACAAATTGGCCATGATCTATGACCATTCCATCCAATGTTTCAAAGAAGGATCCATATCCCATATCCAATTTCAGGGCATGTTTGGAGAGGCCATCTGCCAACGAGTTATGCTCACGGAATATGTGTTTGAAGATCACCGGAGGGACAAGATGAAGCATATTTCTTATATCATCACACCAATGCATCAGAGAAGGAACATCAAGCGCTGAAAGTCTGTTGAGCCAAGAAATAATAACCATAGAATCACCAAAAATCAATTGCATGGGAAGACCCATCATCAAACTCACTCTTAGAACAGCCCAGAGTGCCAATAATTCTGCTCTAGTGTTCGTGCTGCATCCACAGCCCATAGAGAAACTAAAGAAATGAGCCTCATTTAGATAGATCACAAAACCTAAACCTCCTATATTCTCTGCAGCAGCCCCATCAAACAATCCACAAGGAAAGACCTTCAGGGGTTTTGGACCGATATTCCATATTTTTTGTATTTTCAGAGGAGCGGGATATAAATTTAAAAAACACTCTACCTTGGAGATAAGAGCAAAAACAGCAAGCTTGTTGTTTTCAAAAAGACAATTATTTTAGAGAAGCCATATACACCAGAATATAAAAAGAGGTAGATATCTAAAAGGGGCTGAGCGCGCGATGGAGCTGAACCAGTGAGCCAGAAAGGACGGGATAGAATTGAAGAAAGGAGTAGAGAAACCAAATTGGGCTGTAAAGTGAGAGAAAATACACACAGAGAAGGGGCAAACCAAAAAGAGATGAAGGATATCCTCTTAATTCCTCTCACACAGAACACAACGACTCGGACCCTGGAACCCACGAGTTTGTAGTTGATCCCACGTTAGAATCTGGCCTCTGTCCAATAGCCAGGTGAAACATGTTATTTTCAGAGGAATATTTTGATTCCAAAGGAAATCCAGAACTGGTTCCTGATTCTATGAACAACAAACAGAAGAAATACTATCATAGCCTTTTGCTGCAATTAAAGGGCCCACATAATTGTTGTGTGACCAGAGAAGAGAGTCACGATGTTCAGAAAGTCAGATTATGCCATATTCCAGCCCCCTGATATAATTATCCCAATGAATTTTCCATTCACCACAAAGATCAAGCTCCTCTGCCGTGAACTAGTAGCCCGAAGCAAAAGATGTTTGATTCCTAGCTTGGGCTAAGGAACAAATCCCATAGTCTTCCAAATAATCTCTTAAGTCTCCTGGGAGAATAAAAGAGGTGCCCATACCAACAACATGATCCGCACCCAGTCGAACAGCAGAGCCATTACCAACTTGCCAGAGGATCCCTTTACCAATCCATGGTAAGGTTAAGAGGAATCCTCTCCAAATAATCGAGGCATTCCGAATCTGGAAACTTTTGTCTCTAAACCAAGAATGCAGAGGCAAATTTTTCATATATTTAACAGAGAGGAGATGATGCCAGATGCCATTGCTGTTAAGAGCAGTCCAAAAACTTTTCAATCTCAAAGAAAGACTGAAACTGGGAAGATGCTTTATTCCCCAGCCACCTAAAGAAGTAGGTCGCGCAAGAAGATGCCAATCTGCGAGATGGAACCTTTTAAGCTTTGATGAGGAGCCCCATAAAAAAGAAAATATCAGTTTTCTAAGCTTGTCTAAGATTGAGGAGGGAATCGGAACAAGGGCCATCCAGAAAACAGGAAGACTTGACAGCACAGATCGGATGAGGACTAGTCGACCACCTATAGACAGGAGCTAGTTATTCCAATGGGAGATACGCTTCTCAAATTTTGAAATAAGCCAATGCCAATCCTTGACCAAATAACCCGAAGGCTTAAGAAAATAGCCAAGATAAACAAAACCTTGATTAAGATGTTCAAATCTGTATGGAAGGAGGCCAGTAATTCTTCAAATAAGGGCAGCATCCATATCATTATGAAGAAAAAAGGATTTTTCCATATTTATTAGCATACCAGAGGCTTCACAAAAAGTATCAAGAATAACTTTGAAAGCCATCCACTCCTCAAAGGTACCCAGCCCAAATAAAATCACATCATCTACGAATAGTAAATGAGTGAGGAAGAGTTGAGACGAAATCTTGATCCCTTTAATTTTACCATTCCTTTTGGCATCTTCAATTAGGAGACTAAGACCTTCTATAACCAGGATGAACAACAGGGGAGACAATGGACATCCCTGCCTGATTCCACAAGAGGCCGGAAAGAAAGTAGTAGGAGAACCATTTACAAGGACATCAAAGTTAGCAGAAGTAATACAACCCATTATCCAATTCACCCCCACAAGAGGAACCCCAATTTGGATAAGTATAAGACAGATGAAGGTCCAATCAACCCTGTCAAAAGCCTTTGTCAAGTCCAACTTAAGGATGAGAGCACATCTCTTTTTTATTTTGACTGAGTGAAAGACTTCCTGCATGATGGCTATGGGCTCAAGGATCTGGTGGTTCTTCAGAAAGCCAAATTGCTGAGGAGAGATGGAAGAATCTAAGAATGGTTTGAGTCTCAGGGCCGCAACTTTTGAGATCTAAGATGTTACAAATTGTTATAGTAAATTTTTGTGTAACATTCAAAAAAAATTATGTTATTTTTTCTAAGCATGTGTAATTGAAAACCACTTTAAAATTATTATTATAATCAAGAAAGATTTTCTAACTAGTTTATGATAAATCTTATTGGATAAGAATTAAAAATTTAATTATAAAACTAGGTAATATTTAGTCAACATTATCTTTTCATTGCAGCACATTTTATTTGAATGACGTTATAATTTTGATGAAATAAATAATGTTATATTATTATTATTATTTAAAATATTTTTAAAAAAACCAATATATATTATTATTGTTACACATCTCAAAAATTTATATTAAAAATTAAAATTGATATAATACATATATCAGTAGACATATCATTAAAGTCTCTACACGCTGCTAAAAACATATGTCATAGTTTTTGTTCTTGTACTAAAACATATTTTATTGCTACATGACTGGTTATGCAATATAGATGTTTGTTAAGGGAACAATATCATCAAGTGTTCTTCAACCTACAAGTGAAGTTTTTGTATTAAATTATCTTGTTCTCCAATTAACTGTAACATAGCGTTATTTAAAATTTTGAAGGTTCATTGTTCGTTTTTAACTTTACTTGTTCATTCGATTTTCCTCAATCGTTGAGCTCAACTCTGACAAATTAGGCTCCAATTCATTTATAAGTTTATTAGTCTTTCTGTAATTATCTTTCTGTAATGATCCTTCCGCAATCCGAAATTTATATTTCTGCAAATATCCTTCCACAAATATCCTTCCGCAATTATCATTCCACAAATAGCCTTCCGTAATAATCTTTTTTGAAATTTATCTTTCTGCAATTGCAAATAGCCTTCTGCAAATATCCTTCCACAATGATCCTTCTGCAATTGCGGATTGCAGATTGCAGGTTGCCTTTCCATTTTTTTGAATTAACCTTCTGCATTTATCTTTCCGCAATTGCGGGTTGTCTTTTAACTTTTTCGAAAAACCTTTCGCATTTATCCTTCTGCAATTGAGGATTGCAGATTGCAAGTTGTCTTTAACTTTTTCAAATTAGGCTTCCGAAAACCATCTTTCTGCACTTAGATGTTTGCCGGTTAATCGCTTTTAAACATTTGTGGATACCATTGAATGGTCTGACAACCACATTGTTATGAGTCATATTTTTTGATATTTGATATGATTTGAAGTTGTAATTCTTGCTACAACCCATAGGGTCTTTGAGATCTCTACAAAGAAATCTTTAGTCCTTTATTCAACAATTGAAATCATGGTTATGAAGTAATTGTAAGCGTTTCTGGTGAGATTACTTTTTAGATCTGAATGTTTATGTTTAGAGACACTCGGTTGCCATCTGGGATGGACTTATTGTCGTGCGTTGGTTTTTTGAAAGATTTGTTGTTTAAGATGATATCTAGGCATTTTAATTAGAAAATTGTAGCATTGATTATGATGTTAACTGATAGTGTAATATTTGATAGGATACTGTAATACGCCCAAGAGAGTATTATTTTATTTCATATTTGTGAAAATAGTTTTGGAAACAATTATTTTTGTAAGAGTTAATTAAAAACTCGAAAAATACTCACAAGAGGTGTGAGTGACATTTTGCACAACAAACTATTATTTTATTTTAAATAAGAGGAAAACACACTTGGAGAATTTAGTTACATGAGGGGACACCACCATGGCACAAGAGAACATGTGTAAGCAAGCAAGAGAGATATTTAGCAATCAAATCCAATCTAAATGTAATATACCAAACTTATATTACATTAATTAATTAATTAATAATTAATAATTTAGGTTATTAATTATTTATGTAAAAGTCGGCATTAGAATAACACCTTGTTTAATGGTGTCTCTTCATAAATATATAAGCCGCGTGAACTTATTGTAGAAATTATCATTTAATTATTAGAATATATATTTATTAAATATTATCCAACATGTAAGGTTTTAACCTTACAAGTGCTATCAGAGCGAGATTTGCTCATCTCTCAAGATCTTTCGATGTTCATCTTCTCGGCATATCTCAACACATCTCTTCACCTGGTTCACTCCACACACACTCCCACCCTACGGTCACCTCTCGGTATTCACTCCTTCCAATTTTTCAAGCACGGAGGAGTAGGAAGAAACCCTAATTGATATTGATAAATGACAACTCAAAATCACTCTTGCACCTATGTGAAAACAAAAAACACATACATTAATGCATTACACTCCCCCTCACATAAGGTTCATGGCATCATACATAAACAACGATAAGAACCATCAATTGAAGTACAAGACACAAAAACAATGCCTAACCATAACCACCGTTTAAAGTCCAAGACCCAAAATAAGATGCGGAATCATGCACAAGTTCCAGTAATTTGTTGTAGTTTCCTACCAAGTAGGGAAATAAGGCACATTAATACGCCAACGAGAAAATCTATAAAATTGTCTAGTGAAACTCCAGAACAAGAACTTGTTAATAAAGACAATAACAAAGACAATGAAACAAAAGATGAAGGAGACATTGAAAAATCCCAAAGTGGAGAAGATCAAAATGAACTTGAAGAAAAATTACTTCAGAATAAGAATGACAAAAGGATTGTTTCATCTAATGACAATCCTAACACCAATGTCAATTCTAAAGAAGATGGTGATCTCATAAATTGTAACAATGAAACACCAAATACTGATGAATATGAGGATAATGTAGAAGAACGAAACCCATAAGATGTTGCGACAAATGATCAGGATGACATAGAAGAACGAAACCCAGAACATGCTACGATGAATGGTCAGGATAACATAGAAGAACGAAACCCATAAGATGTTGCGACAAACAATTAGGAAAGTTAGAAGAACAAAATTCAAAATATGCTATGACAAATGAAAAGATGAACATTCCACCATGGGCCATAGCTCAAGATGTCCCAGAAATATACATCAAGTTAGAAGATCAAAAGAACACCATCAAATTAGAAGCTCAGAAGAATACCACATATAGTTGTTATTTGTTTATCTACATAATCATATGCATGAAAGATTTGAATGGAAATGCGACCAATTATATCAAAGAATTGCTAAACCGTGGCACCATTATTCGTGGAAAATATTCTAGTTGCAGCACGCTCATAGTAGATTCGTGGTCGAATCTTTCCAAAGCGGGAAGACATGTAATATACCAAACGTATATTACATTAATTATTTAATTATTAATTATTAATTTAGGTTATTAATTATTTATGTAAATTTGGCATATAAGGATACATTGTTTAAAGGTGTCTATTCATAAATATATAAGCTGCATGAACTTATTGTAGAAATTATCATTCAATTATTAAAATATATATTTATTAAATATTATCCAACATGTAAGGTTTTAATCTTACACTAAAACTCAACAACCATACAAGATCCTAAATCTTAGGGATTTATTGATTGATTGGAGATCTGATTTGGGATGGCATAAGACCTAGGCAAAAGCTATTTATATTGGTGCACTGGGATAGCATGGGACATTGTATTGTGCATGGAGAAACTTTGTTGTGAGTGCATGTGTTGAGTGTTTCTCCCTTTCATAAATCCATCATTGAGCTTGTTACGGACTCTGAGAGAGAGTGCCGCATGGAAGCTTACTTGTTGTAGCTTTTTATGGACTCTGAGAGAGAGTGTTGCATGGAAGTTTACTTGTTTTTCTAGTGTACATGGTGGTGATCCAGCTCGGGGGTGGAGTTGGGATCATAGTGGATTTGTGATCCTCTCTTATAGTTGGGAGGCATTGATTCTCCAAGTATCTTTCCTACATTGTCTTCAAGCAGGTGACTCTAACCTCCCTTATACTTGTTTGTGTTTCTTTCATTGATTCAGAAATTTCTGGTGTATTGTTTTGGGGATGTTATAGATACTCGTGGATCCTTGATTGATTTGTTGAATACATTATGAATATCATAGTTGGTTGTATTGCATATCTAGATTTATCATTTTCATAAGTAGATTATTCTTAGATATTTAAATCAGATCCAGATGATCCTGATCCACCATTCTCAATATGTAAGATTTGGATTCATAACATAGTTCTTTTAATAGGATGTATTTAATATATATATTAAAATTTCTAAGGCCTTTCCGCTCTCGACCAGATTCTATAATAAAAGGTGATTTGTTTAAAACAGTAGCTTTTATCCCTTGGATTAACCTAGTGATAATAGCTTTGACGGAAATAATTTACAGACATTAAATAAATTAAATGAAGCTAGTGTACAAATTTGAAACCAAAACCAGAATAAAAACGATTATGCTCAAAATTTACTAAATATTACAATAGTACCCATTACTAACAATCTTTGATTCGGGTATGGATGCACGACCTGAGATGCATAAATAATTAATCTAACATTGTACATACATGATTAAAATACCTAAACATAGATATTTTTCCTATACAAATGCATAGAACAATTATGCCTAAAGAATATAGCTGCAGTTCAAGTTAAATACACATCCTACTGTAACTAGATTTAATAATAAGCAACATAATAAGAACTTGGCACCACTGCTGGGAAAACAGAAACGGAATAGCCATTCCTCCCAACCAACTCCTAGAGCAGCCAAATCACTTGCTCTAGAACCCCCGAACTTGTTCGCTGAACCACAAAAGCAAAATCCACTTAATGTGTCATCTATTGCATTATCAGATTCAATCATCGTCTAATGCTAGCCCCCTGCTTGCTAATGGGCATACTATTATATAGTATTTTGACTAGGGCTTGGTCATTTATGAGCCTCCTGCTCTTAGCACTCGACAAAGAGTTGTGACCTGATTTGGGGGCAGATGCTTCCTGCACCTTGAGTTCTCACTCAGCAGCTACAACCACTTGCTGTTTCCTCTTGTGGGTCAGCAAACACTCTTCAACAACTATTTCATTATGTCCCCTTCAATATTTTTTACTAATAAAAGAATGGTTCATCACATTTTTTTTTTTCTGTGAAAGAAATTTAAAATAATAAAATAAAATATCTTAATGGAAATTAATAATAAATTATTAATTCTTGGTGTATTACAATTATCTTTTCTTTTGTTACGAGTTTAAGCAAAAAAAATATATTGAAAGTTTGATATATATAGAATTAATGTATATATGGTATTTTGTGAAATTATGTTTTATATATTTAAAAGAGTTATTATTAAACTATGTTAAATGCATTTTTAAAGAATAATTTTTATGATGATAATGATATTTTTGTTAAAGAATGTATATTATATATTGTTATATTTTATGAAATTTTTTTCATTAATATTTTTTATATCTATTTTTTAATATTAAGATTAAATCATTTTTCAATTCATAGTACCAACACAAGCACAACACATTATAAGAAGAGAACTTATAGTTACAGAGACTTGGACCTTCGTGGGTAATAGCATCACTCTACTTTTACCAACTCTAGAAGACACCATTAACAATGAAGTTCATTTTGATTAAAAAAATTATAAAACTCTTTAACAAAATTTACTTGCAATTAAATTATTTAATTATTTTTTATTAGGATGTTGCAATTAAAGATTATATATTTCATCAAAGTGGGCCAAGATTTACAATAAACCTCATCTATGTAAAATACCATGTTAAAATAGAACAACCCCTTCTCAATATCAAAAAACCTCACTTATGTAAAATACCATGTTAAAATATAACAACTCCTTCCCAATATCAAAAAACCTCACCTATGTAAAATACCATGTTAAAATAGAACAACTCCTTCTCAATATCAAAAAATCAAATCAATGATCAATTATATTGACACAATGAGTAGCTTAATACTTTTATCGTTTCCCCTGATTTCCACCTTCCACCTTTCGTCTTCCGTAGGCGAATCCCGGAAGTCGAAAATCCCACATTCTGCTTGGATTTAAACTTCTTTCTCTCGCCTCCCGCATCTCGCCTTCCGCTGCAGATCTCAGAGTGCGGAAACACCATAATATGCCTTGTCCAACCTTCCCTTTTCCGTTTTCCGCCTTTCGATTTTCAAAGTGCGGAAGGAGGAAGGCGAACGACGAAGGACGAAAGAAGCAGTTAAGTATTTTTGACAACCTTAAGTTTCTGACTCCCAATTTTCAAGGTGCGGAAGGCAGAAAGAGGAAATGTGGAATGCAAGGTGCGGAAAGGATAGGTTCAATGCGGATAAGGTGTTTCCAGTCGGAGATGAGATTTAGCAAGGGAGGAATGACTGTTATAGTAGTTTTCAATCCTGGAAATGAAGGTAGAAGTGTGAGTTAATGTCCATGCCTGGTGTTTGAAAAGAGAACAAAAGTTCTCGAGACAAACTTTTTTAATAATCTGCATTATAAAATATGAAGACGTTGCATTATGGTATCAATAACTGAATTTTAAACCTATATTAATAATTGTATAAAATATAACAAATTATTTCCAAACCCTTACCCAACAAATTCCAAAATGAAATTCTTTATTATGTTTATTAAATGATTTGAAAAGTCAGCAATTTAAAATTTAAAACTTATATTTATTACATGACTTGTAAAGTTATCACTTTAAAATTTAATTGTAAGACTTATGTTATAAGTAGTCAAACATTTGCTATAAAATCAATTCAAAAAAATCTACTATTATACTCATTTATTTAAAATTTAATTATATATTCCATACCTATGTTATAAATAATCAAATATGTACAATAAAATCAATAATTAAAAAAATGTTTTTATAAAAAACTACCTATGTTATAAATAATCAAATATGTACAATAAAGTCAATTATTAAAAAAATGTTTTTATAAAAAACTTTCTTATATTGTATTTTAGTTAAGAAATAATTATTATAATTATATAGTTGAACATGCAAATTATTTAGAAAAAAATTAATTTATATAATTTTTTTTTATACAGCTATTAAATTGATGGAAATATAAAGATGAAAAAAAAAATCAAAATAGATTTAAAAATTATTAGAGAGTTTTATATAATAATAATAATCTATTTTTAAGGTCACAGCCAAGCAAGACACTAATTTGGCCCCTTTGTTTGTGAGACAATGGACTCCCTCTACCTCTTTGGATTTGAACATTTGACCTATTAAGAAGAAACAATTAATATCATTGAGTAATTTTGGCAAAATAAATTCATATTATGTATATTAAATATATTTTTAAATTTTTTTAATATAGAGTAAAATTGTAATTATGGATAGTATCTTGGTTTTATATGTAAAGGTAACTATTTTTGGATATTTAATAGTGGATACTTAAAAACTGTTTTCTATTGGTTAAGAGTTGATCTTTCTTAGAATTTTTTTAGACAAATCTTTCTTGGATTTAAGAAAGTAGGTTAAACTACATATGTTAATAGCCATAGTTTAAGTCACAAATTAGTCAGTTGTAACTGTCTTCACCGCTAGTTTGACAACTAAATTATAATAAGCTTTACTATATTTCAAAAAATAAAATGTATTTTTATTAATAAAAATTAAACCAATTAACAAATTTCCTAAAAATATGATAATTACTTAAAAAAGTATTTTAATATTTATTCAATATTTAAACTTATTTAAAACTCAAAACATTTATTTTTATAAAAATATGATAATTACTTAAAAAGTATTTTAATATTTATTCAATATTTAAACTTATTTAAAACTCAAAACATTACTTGAAAAGTATTTTAATATTTATTCAATATTTAAACTTATTTAAAACTCAAAACATTTATTTTTATAGATTTATTTTTAAAAGATTCCGGTAAAGATTTTATTTATTTATTTAAATGTGAGTGTGATGGAATCTTATATTAAGACTATTTAAATAGATCACCTTTATAGTTATATAATATGATCTTTCTTGTAAGTGTTTCTTTATATTAAACTTGAATTGCTGGGCATACCTGTTTCCAACCTGTGTCTGAAAGTGAGTCACCACTTCAGTGGAAATTAAGACATCAAAATCTTTGCAGTCACAGGAAATCTTAGACTCAGACAGCTTGTTTTCTTGATTCAATATATATAATATAAATATTTTGATTCTGTTACGAAATATCAAATCAGTTCAAGTTCTGGAAATTAAAAATAATATCAAAACTCATTTGGTAGCCAAACCAACGAAGGTTGATAATTGAACTTAAGTTCTGCAACAGTGGATAACTACATTTAGCAAGCAGGCCCACAATTCAGTTGCAATATCTGCCGAATTGACATCTACGACGACTTTCCTATGGAGGCATCTGGAATTTGCCAGGGGAGACACATCCACCGAATTTCTAATTTTAAGCCATAACTATCGTTTCAAGTCTATGGAATTTGCAAGCCTATGCAGGTGAGCTCACTTCCTCCTTATTAGGATCCAAGTTTTCACTGTCATTTTGAAAAATCCACACTAACTACTTACAACTTTGCATTCAACACTTAACTACTTACAACTTTGCAATCATCACATAAATTATTAAATTTATGATCTCTGAATGACCGCATGTACATGATTTCTCACTCACCAAACATGACAGGAGTGAAACAACTCCTCACCAACACCACAATTCGGTTCATGTCCGCATCAGAATGACTACAAACCACCAAACTAATTTTATCCTTTTGTTTGACTGGTAAATCATAATCCCTGTTCCTCAGAAAAAAAAAATGGTAATGAAGAAAGCACTTTACTTCTCTTATTCATCAGTTGAGACCGAATTGAGTGCCTGCAAGGGACAAAGAGATCCTTGAAATGCATACACAGTAGGTGTATAGAATCACTGTGTATGCAGCCTTGCGCTTTGCTATTTGAGAACCAATGGGGCCTATTAATAAGAACCAATGGGGCCTATTAATAAGTAGGGAGCTGTTTTTTTTAAAACCATGGGAAACAGCAACCTTCCAAGAGTATATCCAACACCAACAGCCTGCAAGCTAGATATACCAATGACTTGTGACTTAGCAGGGGCCAAGATGTCCCAAAGCGCACTGGGGTAATGATCAACCTTACCCGGCCAGTTTTGAACCTGTGACCTCCAAGAAGATAACACATGTTCTTAACCATTAGGCCCACTCAAATACTCATACTCATTAAGCAGGAAGCTGTTTAACTTAAAATGTGCACAACCAGTGTAAGATACGGGTCAGTCAAGCTGTCTCTATTTCCAGGGAGTTTTCTGAATCTTAATTCAGTTAAAAATCCTGTGGAAATCATTGTTGCATGGTAGTCCAAGTTCGAACTATGAAAGAACCCTGCCACTGAGGTATTTGGCCTTTTCCTTTTCCACCCAGAGGGGCTTCAAAATTAGAAAAAAAAAAGAAGAATGAGTGGATCGTACAGGAATCTGCCTGTTATGTTTGGTTGCATTTATACATAAATTGCCAAAAATGAGGTGTTTTGAGTGCCCCTTATCCAGCTCTGTGCACATCCTCCTCCTGGGCATCTGGGTTTTCCTTCTTTGCATATTGTTGTTCATAACATGATGTCTTTTATTTGGATATTTCTATTTATCCAGTTCTGTGCACATCCTCCTCCTGGGCATCTGGGTTTTCCTTCTTTGGATATTGTTGTTCGTAACATGATGTCTTTTATTTGGATATTTCTATTCACAACATGATTTCTTCTCTAATTGCAGTTAATCAGGAACTTTTAGTAAACATTTTTTGAAAATGTTGCTTATAGTTGTTTTCCGAAAAAGCTGTTACAATATGAGGGGCATTTCTATGCTGTCAAAATTATCCAGGTCTTGCATCTGGTCTCACCAGGACGATTCAAGAGGTTTTAAAGCGATGTCTCAGTATTGTTAATACATATTCAATCACTTCACAACTTGTCAATGGGCAATTCTAATTGCATCAAGAGGTGTTTTTTACAGCCCAGGGGAGATGTGTTACATCTGTATTTTTTGTTGTTGTTTATCTTTGCTGTTTGTAGTCAATGAATTTGATATGGTACTTTGGTATTGCACAGAGAGTAATTGGGTGCATATTAAATGGATAAAAATGATCAATGAAAAATTAAAAAATAATCAACCATAATAATAAAAAAACTAAAATAATGGGATAACTATAATAAAATAAACCAACATAGACCCATCTTAACTTCAGATCCACTAAGCACTAAGAAGAATCAAATCTCTTGAAGTGCAAACCTTTTTCCTAAGTTTTGCACACTAAAAATAGGTTTGCACATCAAAAGATTTTATCCTTCATGGAATCCAGATTTAAAATAAATTTATGCTGGTGATACTTTATTCTGATTTTCCTTTTTTGGGTATTTGCTATTTCTGTCCATAACATAATTTAAGTCTCTAATTGCAATTATTAAGAGGTTCTACTGATAGTTTAGTTTCTAGTTATCCATGTAAACTTTCGGTTGTTATCAAGCACTGCAACCGAATAATAGAAAATATTGCCTTTTAGACATCCTATTAAACTTTCAGTACTTATCAAGGATTGCAATGATCCGGATTTATGCAGGAACGCAACAGAATACACAAATAACCACAGAAACAAATATACAGCGGAAATAACGT
>LPNX010496840.1:0-45327 GCA_001517045.1 Pseudotsuga menziesii | reverse complement strand
CTAACCCTAGGAGGTGAAACGCCAGAATGTGGGCCCCGTTGGGTAACTTGGTACATCAATTTCCCAGGGTCGTAACTTTAGCATACTACCTCCGTTTGACGCACATGATACATCGTTAGAAAGATCTGTTTAAGGACTACATCCATAAACAGCAAATATCGAGTTCGGAACGGACTCATATTTGCCCAACCATTCAATGCCGAAAAAATGTCGTTTAGGGCCTCAAAACGGCTCCAAAAATTTAGGACCCGAAAACTGCCAAAAATAATAAATTGCGCTACAATTAAGGAAACTGAAAAACTGAAAGAAACAATGGTGGGGTCCAAGTGGAATAGGTGGGTGGCCACCAATATCCTCCTAGATCATGCAACCAAATAATAGAAAATCTTGCCTAACAAATCTTAGATTGGTCAATTTCTTAACCAACCTCTTTTCCCTTGAAGATTCCTCAACAAATACCTTCTCCTTTCAAGGAAATATCAATTACGTGCAGTGTAACTACTAACAGGAGGTTAGAAGCAAGAAAATGACTTGTTTCATGGTCTTTGTCCAAATTGTGTTTGCCACTTTCAACTTTGGATTCTTCATACTAGATGGTGGCAACATTGACTTTTTAGTTGCTCTGCATATGAAATGTTCTTAACTTCTTACTGAGACCCCCGTCAAAATAATAGTATATTATTGGTCATGGTTCAAACGCCAAATTGATTAAATTGATTAACTTCTCTGTAGTAACAATGTTCTTACTGAAACCCCGGTCAAAAACAGTATATTATTGTTCATGGTTCAAAAGCTAAATTGATTAACTTCTGTGGTAACTTGAGCATGTAAAATCCAAGGTAATATTTTTTGTATTGCAAAATACTCCTATTCATATACCGCATCATCCACATTTAGGACAATTTCAACATTATTTTCACAAAAACAGTTCCCATTTTGTATATGAATCCATGGCACAATCAGATATCAAATAAATTGATGATTACAAACAATAAGGTCACGAATGTCCATGAATGCCTCAGTTCAGCACAAGTTAGCGAACTGCCTTGGGGTTTCTACCATGATACATGTGGTGTTAATTTAATTTTTACCACTGGACACAATTAATCTAAACTATTCACATTGGGGTTGTGGGGGGCATCCCCTCAGGGACCGATCCCGTCGTAAACATTTTTCCACAACATGAATGCAATCATCCTTCTGATTGATTGCAATAGTATTTCAGAATACTAATACCATGAATTACAAAAGCTTGGGAAAAGCAGTGAACTCAACCCATATCTACGTAAAGCTCAGAGCACCCAGATGTAATTCTTCAGTGCCAAGTGAATATTTTAGGAATAGGACTTCTCCCCATTGTGATTATAAGTTACCAGAGATTTTTAGAATCGCTGAGCATCTCTCTCTCAGTTCAGCTCAATTTTCATGTGGCTTGTTGGTACTGAACCTGCAATTAGAAACTTAAGTGGTAAGAAACTGAATTTCTACCCTTAACATATAAAGAAAGTATGAATCCAAAGTTTTGCGTCTTTACATCTTTGCACTTACCATGAAATCCTTGAGATGTGAAAGGACTTTGTCTATTTTGCCCAAATCCCATCTGAACAACACTATGAAGATCCTCATCCCAACCATTTGCACCCTGTAAATATTGAGAATTCAAAATTTGCAAAAATTGACACTTAGAATCAACTCCATAATGTTGCCAAAAGTTTAAAAGAGCAAGCCAATATAGGAACACAATAGAAGTTTCAAACAAGTTTGACACTATAATTTCTACATGTGAGCTGAGAAAACTCAACATGAAAATGAAGATACCTGAGGAATGGAATCTCCATACCCATCCATACAGTGTGGCTGGGAATTCATTGTCCTTCTGAGTGCTCCTTCTACTGGGTGCCCCATTCGATGCCCCTCTGTTCCACAGGTTACACCAACTTGAACAGGACCCTGTTGTGGCTGGTGAAGCTGAGGAAATGCTGCAGTAGGGTCTGTGGCAAATAGCATCCGTGGCGAAGAACCATGTGATTGCAGCATCTGTAATTGATCAATCGGACTGCATATGAGAAATTGCTCACATTTTGTTTGAGTTACCATTGACAATATTAGTTCTTTTTAAATTGCAGGTATTTCCTTCAATGAAAGCAAGAGGTAAGATGCACGGGTTGAAATCAAAATGGCAGTTTTAGATGCCATTAAAATAATAAACTATGAGATTGAAGCAACAGATTCCTCATAATCAAATTAATTAACAGCAATAAGTCCACACAACACCTTACATGAGATAATAGGAACTCGGTTGGAGAAACATAGAATTGTTAAATTGATATGCTTTAGAAGGTTCTATTAGGCACAGGAAGGTCAAATATTCAAGCAATTATTAGGAATAACACAACAACTTTCTATGCTACTAACAGACTTTCTAAATTTATCTTGTCATCAAGCTGATCATTTCATCTGTAGACTGTAACCTATCCTCAATTATAAAGATTAAAGCTTTCAATTGGGAAACCATAACTTGTGGCTTCTCAAACAACGGACCAGACTTACATCTTTAGCAATCAGTCCATCCATATTGAAATCCAGCCTGGGGTTGACAGTTGCAAGCTTCATAGATAGAAACTGTAAAAGAACAGAAAGCCAAGTATGATCTATACACTGGCTAAAAATAGGAAACTGCTTCAGAATCAACATTATACAAAGCTAATTCCGCAACATTACCTCAACTTGTCGCTGCAATGACTGTACATAATTTATTATCTCATCAAGCATTACTGCTTTGCCAGTTACCTGCAGGATTAATATCTTTGTTACTCCAAAATGTTCTAAAGTGCATAACTTGGTGGATATGAACTTCTCAAAGTGTAGAGATTGTGCTAGTTTGCAAAAATAATTTCAAGAATCAAGCTTCTGAATAAAAGAACCACAGAAGCGAGGAACCATTTGGTACCTTACTACAGCCAGGAACAAGATCTTGCAAAAACTTCATGCGTTCGCTGATTTTTTCTCTTCTCACCTGTCATACAGTGAACACTTTTACACTAACTGTGATTTCATCGAGAAAATGGCATAAAAATAACCCATCACGGACTTAATTCTAAAAGGGAAATTACTAATTAGATGGAGTGGTCAGTTTAGTACTTACCCTCTCTGCAAGACTGTGGCTGTCAGTAGCTTGGCCTCGCCTTGCCCTCACATGAATGTAATCTTTTGGTGGTTCAAGCGCTTTGACATTATCTTTGGTTTGAGTTGGACTACTTTCCCCAGTGCTCATGATAGAGTTCTGCTCGGCTTTGGATTTTGCATCATCCTTCTCATTTGAAGCAGCTTCTGCACCTTTATATCGCTTTGTTGGGAATTCATCTGCTTCTAGACTCTGTAAAAGAGTATTTACCCATTTGTTGAAACATTCACATAGATTAAAGGTATGCACCCAAATGAAAATAAGTTTTTTCAGGTCAAAGAAAAATTGCACAAGTGAATTACTATCCACCACTGATCATGATCTCAGAGTCATTTGACTAGCCAAAACAAGAAGTCACAATTGGGTATGATTTCTCATCTCAGAAGCCATTTCACTAGCCAAAAACAATATAGACTTAATGCCAGAATAATGTGAAACCTAGATCTCAATCCACATCCTTAAAAGCTACATTGTCATACAAACCATTCATAAATCAATTTCAGGTCAATAAGGGAGATTTCAACAGATACACACCTTTGTCTCTATTCCACCTGGAGAAGCAACAACAGAAGGTGCATCCTTTGCTTTGGCTTTTGAAAGCACTCTTCTTTTTCTTCCATTGATTTCATTCAAGGTCTTTGAGCCTGGTTCCCTGCCAGCAATCTGACCGAAACTTGAAGATTCTTCGCGGCCGGTACTTAATTCTGCCTCATCTGACTCGTTGCCAGATGTTGCACGTATCTGTTTCATGTCCTCTGTTGAAACTGGAGTAGAAGATCTTGATAGCCTGCTAATTTTCCTGTCAGTGAATCTTGGGTCAGCGTCTGACCCCTCATGGGGGGTCTCAGATGCATTTGATTCCTTGGTTTCTGCCATGTTAGGCAGGTTGATAGGAAGCCCGGCTTTCAGAGACTGATTACTTTGCACTCTTGGGATCTTACTACTATCAGCTGGTGCAGATCTATACAATGGTTCACCTTCTGGAAAATTGAATGGAGTGGCAAGCTCGGGATAGTTTCGATTCCCGAAACAAGAAAATTTGGCAGCTCTTTCTGCAAAGCCAGGATCAGAACTGAACTGTGCTAGACTGTGTGGAGGGGTATGTTTTGCACCTTGAATGGAGAGGGACCCTTTTGATGGATCCACCGCAAGGTTGAGATTTGGGGAAGAATTCGAAGGATTCCAAGCTGTACCCATGTTGAGAACAGTATCCATTGTTGATCCCAATGGCCCTGAAACACTGCAGAGGTTTCCACCCAGCCTCCCAAAAAGTTCTCTGATAGCAATGTTATCAGAGGGCAGACTACTTGCAGGTGGAGATGGGGACACCATATGACTCAATGAGGACTGGAAAGGCATGCTCTGCTCTATAAGGGGTTCCCAGTTTAGACTGAAAAACGAGCCTGACAGAGATTCTGATGAAGTGGGCACTATCAGTGAACTCTCTTGAACATTATTCATGGATACATTTGCAACAGCTGATTGCCAATTCGAAGATGGAGGAGATCCAGAAGCTTTATAGTTCATTGAAAAGCCGAATTGTTCTTTACCATCTGAACCCATGATGGCTAAACACAAAAGCCCAAGTCAGTGTAACCAATTAATCTGATCTATAAGCCGAGATGTATCAATCGATCAAAACTTAAGAGTTAAGACTCAGTAATATAATTTTCATTAGAACAACTCTTTTATGCAACTCAGAACACTGAGAAAGGCTCCCTGACTCTCATTGTTTAAAGGACATGAGGGAGTATCACCATTGACACGGTCAAAAAGCTGCATTATTTCCATCACTTACAACTCAAAACAACCCATACTTGCATCATCAACGAGATAAATTCCTTTCATGAAACAGAAAAAGAGATAACAAGAAGAACGAGGAAGAGGTAGTTTATGACGCGGAAATGTACAGTTATAACTGCAAGAATATTAGTGTAGAGAAAGGCAAGTCAAGAGTGTGTTCCACTTCCCAAAGCTGCCCAAATTCCCAGCTCATGAGGAGGATTAGGGAGAAAAGGGGGATTCTAAACACATATATATATTCTCATGGTGGCGACAGCGGGCTCTTCCTTGGGACTAGGGCAGATATAAAAAGTGGAGAAATTCACACTGTTACCAGAAGCAAAGTTAAACAACACAAGGCACAAAATTAGGAAAAGTTGACCTGCCCTGGATTGGGTTGGTTAGGGTTGAAACTTGAAAACACAAGGAAGGAACTGCCCCGTGATCAATGCTAATTGTAGAAAACGCCGGGCCTTCAACGTCAAAGTGCCAGATGTTTCCCTCCAACAACCAGACACAGGAATTGAATTGATTGCAACTCCCTCTCACCTTACAGACATTAATCCACTGAGATGTTTGGGCAAACTCTGATGGAATTGATCCTTGGTCCTTGCCCCTCAAGCAGACCACCCCACCAAATTTATCATCTCATCTTTTCTGCTTTCCCTTCTACCAACACCATTTCCCCACCCGACCCACATCTTCCTCTCTAGCTAAACCTGGCTCATCTCCTATTCCTCCCAAATTAGGCCACCATTCCTAGTTTTTACTCACTTTTCTCCGAAATGTCAGATCTCTCTCTGCTCTTCCTCCACATCTAGATCGTCTTTCCTCTCCACCCACATTGTACACGCCAGTACTTAGTCTCCCAAATTTAGTTTGCACGGTCCCCCGCCATTAAATTCATCCCAATCCTACCTAGACTCACAGCTCTGAAAGTTTGGTCCTAGTCTGTCGGCAGGCCTACAAGATGGAGACTTTGTTCAGAATGGCTCATCTTGCAGCTGGTAAGGAGGAGTAGAGGAATTAAGATGGTGATGGTGATGATAAGCTGAGGTGATGAATGATTAACCACCGTTCAATTCCTCTAAAATATTCACTTAATTATCAAATTTTTTCCTGTATTCATTCACCCAACATTCATTTCAACTCAGAGTAATGTCACTTTCCCTCTCTTCCCACTTTTTACCTGTTTCCCAACTGCCTTATATACTATGGAGTTTCAGCACTGTTATCCATTGCCATTGGGTCCCAACTTGATTTGATAAATGCAGATGCCCCATCAGTAGAGTGCACATGTAAATCTAACTCTGGCCAATAGAAGTAGAGAAGCAGCATCTACCCATATCATGGAAAACCCAATAGAAAATTAGAGAGATAAGATGTCACAATCCCAACCTTGGCGCCAGTCTTCAGTTTAGGATTGTCGTAAATACGTCTCACAAACTACCGCTGGCCGAAGACAGTGAGATGCCTCGCAATAATTACCTTTTGGAGAAGAATTTTCTACAAGCTTTTCTACCACTTGTAATCTTATTTTGTCAATTTTGTTTAGAAAGCTTGTAACCGTTCCTAATTGTACGAAATTGCTTATTCTTTTTTAAACAAAAATGTTGTAACGAGGCATTGATTTAAAAATAAAAGGGAAACCTGCCTACGATTTTTTTTACAGTCAACCATTCGGACTATGTAAAACTTAGTCTATCATTAGGGTGATTACTCAATCGGGACGATTGGGACAAGGGAGAATAATCATCCATGAGCATATAAATACTTGAATTCCCTCATGAGATCGGCTATAATTAAGCCGACTTCTCCATTTCAATGTTTTTTAATTAGGTTAATAACTGGCTTCCACGTGTCACTGAGCTCCAGTCCTTCATCTCTGTTTAGTGTGTTGTTTGTCTTCTCAATTTCCAAAGCCTCCCTCATTCTCCTTCTATTATATTGTTCTTCACTGGTAATTAACAAAGCTTTTTCTGTGCAGATTTGATGAGTAGTGGTGTGCGAGTGTTCTATTAAAGTAGATTTATTTCTTCGATCGTGAATTATGTCTGCATTATGTTCCTTTAGTCGAACTTGTAATGAGCGTTTGGTTTCACCGATATAGACCATTCTGCAAGAACAAGGTATTTCATACACCCCTTTCATTTGTCTCGGATCAATCTTGTCGTTTGTTGTGTCCACGAACCCCCGAATAGTGTTTGGAGGAGCGAACACGACAACAATGTTTGGAGGTATTGATTTTTTAAAGTTTTTAAACAATTTCCTCTTGACTTACATCATCGTTTAAGGTTGTAATAGAATTTAATTGTATGAAAAGAATACTAACTTCCTATGTGATGATAATGTAATTAATATTTATTTTTGCCAAATTTATGTGATGATATTATCATGAATATCTATTTTGTCAAATTTGTTTACATCTTACATGTAATCACTTATATGAAATTGTTTTCCATGGGATATTCATTCTTAAATTTGTTTAGAACTTGCTACTAACTCTAATCATATGAAACAACTTGCTTACCTTTTAAATGAAGACATTGCAACAAGGCTATCTATTTTGCCAATTTCACACAGATCTTGCACTTAGCCCACCCCATTTGCATGAAACAACTTACTTATCACTTCAACTATGTTGTGATATGTATCTATTCTACAAATTTTCTCATGACTTGTACAAGACCCTAACCACATGAAATTACGTGCAACAATGTACCCTCTGTGAAATTTATTGAGAACTTATACTTGGCCTCAACTGTATAAAATTTACTTGCCTCGTCAACTAAGATGTTGTGACATGATATCCATTTTGCAAATTTGCTCACGAATTAGATGATTGCTTGTGACAAGGGTATTCATTCTACATAATTTGCTCATAACTTGCATTTAGTCCCAACTGCATGAAACATTTTACTTACATCTTCGTTGAAGACATGGTGGCAAGGCATTTATTTCGTCAAATTTGCTCATGATTTCCACCTAGCCCTTACCAAATTAAATTTAGGGGAACATGGATATTTATTTTATCAGATTTTATTGGGACTAGCTCACGCTCATTACTATATGAAATGACTTACTTACCTCTTCAACAAAGAAATTGCGATGAGGTATTTGTTATGCATAATTCACTCACGTTGTACACTTGATCCTTGTGATCAACATTTTTGTTTTGTAAAATTTACTTAAGACTTGTACCTCACCCCAACTGCATGAAATTAGTTACCTCTTCAACATAAATGTATGATGGGTTTATATTCTATGAAATTTGCTCATAGATTTTACATGGTTTTAGCCACAAGACACTACTTGTAATTGGGGTATTTGTTGTACAAAATTCACTCATGGCTTGTCCATAACCCTAATTGCATGAAAAAAATTACTATTTATTTAGCCAAGATGTTGCTACAAGTATTTATTCTAGCAAATTTACTCATTACTTGCACTCAATGCCAACCACATGAAATTGCTTGCAATAGGGGTGCCTATTCTTCCAAATTCTCTCATAAAGGCTTGCACTTGACCCCAACCACATGAAATTGCTTGCAATGGGGGTATTTATTCTATCAAATCTTCTCATGGAATGCACTTGGCCCAAACAATATGAATGACTTATTGAACTTTGTCACCATTGTGTAAAAGTATCTCTTTTGTCAAATTTGTGCACAACTTACACCTGGACTTTGTAACAAGGGTATCTATTTTGACAAATTTGCTTAAGATTTATACCTAACCTCAACCACATAAAATGGCTTACTCCCCTATTTTACAAAGATGTTGCAATGAGGTATCTATTTTACCAAATTCACAAGTGATTTGTACCTAACCTTTACAACGAGGCTATATATCATGCCAAATTCACTCGCAATTTGCACCAAACCCAAAATACATTAAATAACCCATTAACTTAGACAAGGTGATCCTTGAAAAAAAGATGTTTATGTGGAAATTTGAACCTTAACGAAAGTAATTATAACAACTCCACTTTACCAACCAACTAAAACCACATTAATTATTATTATTTTACTTTAGCATGACCCACAAATATTTTCTTCATCTTTATCTACAAAAAGAAACACATGTGTGCTATATGATTTTGTTTATAATCGACAAACTTACACCCTCGAATTCTAAATACAAAATTGCTCAAGCCTCGAGCTTAAGTGATTTGGATTTATTGGGCCCATTTTTTCAATTTGAAAAACCTCCTTCCCCTGTAAAAATTTAATAGATAGAAAATTAGGCCTTTGGTTGAATACAATGCCTTCAATATCTTGTGCTTAAAAAATATTGCAATGGAACCACATTCAAAACTTAAAAGACTATATGAAAATTGATTCTTAAAAAATAAGAAATAATTTTTTGAGGACTTGCATTTGACGATGGTGGGAAAAGAAGATGCTTATGTTAATGGGGATTCACGTATTTTCCTCTTACATGTCTATGCAACACCCCATGATTTGGTGGTGGCACACATCTACAACAATATAATTTGCTCTCAACTACCATAGCTATTTTGTTAATATATATATATATACACTTTGGTGTCACACTTTTACATTTTGATAAAGAAATCTAATGGTCATCTTTACAAAAAAGTAACTTAAAGGGGTTAGGTTCATTTAAACCTAAGGAACACATCATTCATACTAGGAATTTTAAAAGGGAAGTGATGTTTCTACTTGGCTCTATCAAATGATTCCCTTCAACATTTAACATATTATGAATGGATCACCGATTCCCTTCAACATTTTGCCTCTTCCCATCAACATGGTTTAGTCACGAATCAATGGTTGTCACTAAGTGCTCCCTCTCAATTATACTATGTAACTTGTACAAATCATACTTGGAACCCACTTCATTACAACCAGAAAAGTTGGATTCCATGAGGTAATTTATTTTGTTAAAAATATTTTAACTAATTATAGTTTTACTAAATTAAAAGTCAATTGTAATTATTCCAATGTAGGCAAGCACAACAAACTTTTCCTCTTCATTTAGGAAGAAATAATATAGTTTTTGACAAATTATATAAATTGATATGTTAATTTTGTAGTCTAAATATATAAAGAATTGATATGTTAATTTTGTAGTCTAAATATATAAAGAAATGGTGTTTGTTTACAACTCAAAATAACTAGAAAATCAATATTGTTTACCTAAAATATGATAAGAATAATTATAGATTGATAGAATTTTAAATATAAGTTATTAATCTTGGAAAATGTAGTTGTAATATGGGTAGTGAGCGTGTTGAATCTATTTCTTTATTAAATAACAATTTTATTAATCCAAAATCACACTAATAACAAAAATTATTTAATCAAATTTTAATAATAACCACTTAAATAAAAAAATAAAAACATAAAATATTTCACCATTTTCTAAATTAATAAATATTACCAATATTAATAAATATTACCCATATAAAGAGATTGATTTGTCTAAACATTGACTTGAACACAAATAAAACATAATTAAATTATGGGTTACCAATTTTAGACGGCTCAACAAGGAGATTATAAAAATATTATATTGGGAGCAGATTATGTTCAAACACAAGTTACTTGAAATAAGTTTATTCATGAATAAAGGGAAAAATACAAATGGGGTAGAATAAAAAATTCAATAAAACATCTTTAAGAAAAGACGTCAATGCATTAAAACATGTATTCTCTGTAAAATAATTTACCAGACCTTTAACATGGTATATTAGAGAAGTTCTCCGAAGGGACAAAAAGGCAACAAGAATTAGATAATTTCGATAAAGGAAATTAGTTACTTTATCATGATAAAGTCTCTATCAACTTTTGATCAATTAAGTAAATAAAAAAAAGTGAGAAAAAAAAAGGAAACCCTANTTTAATAATAGATTAAAAATTATATATATAATTTTAAAATGTCATTAAAAACATTATATATATATATATATATATATATATATTAACTTTGTAAAAAACATTATATATATATATATATATATATATTAACTTTGTAAAAAATTTCAACGTTGATAAATATAAACTTGTATTTTAACTTTGTAAAATTTTCAGTGTAAATAAATATAAACTGGGAAGCACCGATTTATCTTAGAGTTTTAATCTCTTATACTTAAAGGGAAAAAGCAATCATTGAACTTAGACAATCTACTTTTTATGTGAGGTCCCATTTCAACCAACATTTCAGATTAATTAAACAAATGTTAAGGAAATATATTTATGATATACCTATGGGATGATGGCAACTGATGTGTCAGGCATCTATACTCTGGTAAGTTTTCTTTATTGAATAGCTTATGAAGGATCATTCCGCCTTTCGAAAATTATTAAAGTATTTGGGTATCCCTGGCATGATTTGATTTAGTTCTATGAGGGTTAGACCAATTTTAATGTAAAAAATAAATATTTTCAACTAATGTGTAAAAAAGCTTAATTTTTTATTTTCAATGTATGATTGGGTTTATAAGTTATTGTTTAATTTTATATTTTATTTAAGAATAGTTGTTATTCATCAAATTTTTAAAATAGTGTAAAGTTTAAAAAAGTCTATTTGAGAGGTAATTTTTTTTTACGATGTAGCAAATACACTAGTACGACTTACCATTTGCGTAAGCTTTACCATTTGTGTATTCTAATTGTTTTCTTATATACTATGTGACTTTTTATTCATTCCTTTATTTAATTTTCAAGATGTTGATTTTATTATTATTATATATTATATTTTGAAAATTTAATACATAATAATAATTAATACAAAATACAAAATAATAATAATTCTTCACCACCACAATGATTTCTTAAAAAGAAAACGAAGGTAATAAATAGTAAAATCCTTGTGTTTGGTTGGAGCTTATAAAATATTAATTAAACTTATATTTCAAGGGATAAGAAATATAAGATATAAATGATTCTGGTTTTAAGTACAAGATTCCAACCACCATTAAAGTGACTTCATGCCTAGAGACACACTTTATTGTTAAATGCATTATGTAAATGGTGAATTTCGTTGGAAAAAATTAAAGGCATCCTGATATTAAAAAATAAACATTAAATTAACAGTGTTGCATCTTTTGTTCGTTGGTGTAGGTGAAGGTTCAAAGTAGATAACAATGATGCATAATTAACTCCTTTGAGTCCCTCGGTGCAAGTTAAGGTACAATGAATCTACACTATTGAAGATAGTATATATATATTTTTTAATATTTCATGTTTGGTTTTCTAGATGAAATTTGGAGTATGTATTATTCAAGAAACATCTCCCATATAAGACTTTTTTTTAAATAAAAAAAAATTATTATTAACTTAAGATTTTAATTTTAGAATTTAAAAAAAAAAAGAGAATGTAAACCTAAATATAATTATTATTAACTTAAGATTTTAATTTTAGATTTTTTTTAAAAAGAGAATGTAAACCTAATATATATTTATTGTATAGAGAGGAGTTTTCTTCAAATTAAAGTAGATGAAATGTGTTAGGTGTGTAGGTATGTTATGTAGATGTAATATATGTTGGCTCAAATTTAAATTGGTTAACTTGTAAATACAATTATATAAATATATAGAGAATTATTGAATATCAAGATACATGTTTTTTTGGTTGAAAATATACATCAAATTTTCAATTTTTATTCACTGATTCTCCCATTTTAAATATTTTTTTTCATAAATAGTTACAAGACAACTAAATCTGTGTGTACTAGTTAGTCTTGCCTTGACTTGATCTAGAAAAGAGACATATATTCACACTAGAATCACTACATATGGATTATAGTTGGCTCCTCCATGATTCTTATGGAGAATATATTGATTATGTATTTTATTTCATAATTAATTAATTAATCAATGCAAATTTTGCATATTTGTACTATTTATGTGTAGCATTTACAAAACTTACAACATGATTCCATATTGGAATAGTTGGTGCCAGCATAATTATAATGGAAGAAAACCTTTCCTCAAATTTAGGACCCTAAAAAGGGTTTGCATCTCAAGAGATTTGATCCCTCTGAGCACTTGATAGCTCGCTAGAATTAAGATAGAACTATGCTAAATTAATTTTGTAATAAATAGATTAATTAAAAAAATCCAATAATAAGAATTTGAGAATTTTATTTTAGATATAAATAGAGTTTTATATGATGCAAGATTTATGTGTACAGTAGAAAAATGTTTTTAAAGGTTTTATTCAATTTTGAATTGACATTGATTATTAGAAATTTGATTAGAATATAGGATTAATGGGAATTACAACTTTATTATTGAATTCCATAATTGGAAAAAAAATTTACTATAAAATTAGATGACTTATTTATGTAAGGAGTTGTGCATTTTTTATTTTGGAAAATCAATTGATTTTGATGGTAAAAATGGATTCAACACCTTAAGAAAGTTCTGGAGCACCCAAAATACCAAAACTTATAGGAAAAATTAACTTATTCCAACCCAAATCCTAAAAATTTTAGGCTACACCTTTCTTTAATACTAATAACAAATTTTTATTTTTACTTACCTAAATTTTTTTAATAATAATAAAAAAATACAACTATTCTAAAAACATTAAAAATACTTCTATATATATCTTCATAAAAACATTTGTGAGAATTTCCTTTAAAAAATACAATTAACATATCTTTATTTTTTAATAACTAAACAATTTTAATTATAAAAATATGTAACTCTCCTAAAAACATTAAAATGCTTATATACATATTCATAAAAACATTTATGAGAATTTCTTTTAAAAAATGCATTTTGTATTTTAAACTTCCTTATTGATATATGCATAAGCATCTTTAATGTTATAAAAATTAATTAGTATCCTATAGACAAATGATGGTGTTTTTAGTATGTGCATAAGCATCTTTAATGCTATAAAAAAAATTAAGTCTTTTAAAGGCAAATTATTGTGTGTTTTTTGAGTAGAGCTCAAAAAATATTCAAAGTAATGATAATAATTTAATAAACATTAACGAGGTTTGGTTACTCTACAAAGTGCGATGTTGTTATTTTCCTTACCAAGTTCAAACCATTTACCAACATGTTAAATGATTTGTGTGAAGTTGGGACCAAGTGTAGATCATGGACAACTTAGTTGAACATTTTAGTTAGTTGAACATTTTTTAAGTAAATGTTGTAAGTAACTCATCTTTAAAGAAAATGATATTCTTATATTAAGGAAGTGCATGCTTTACATACTACTACAACAACAATAACCATGATCAACATGTTCAACTTTTGGTTTGACCACGATTACCCATGGTCAATGTTACTAATTTATCTTTAATATTAGTAGTAGCAGTTATGGTTAGCAGTTAACCTTATTGACCATTGTTAACTTCATTAACTATAAATAATAATGGTTTCTCATGAACAGTAATTATCTAAGTCACTAACCTCCTAACTGATAATATAATAACTTGTAGCCTCCTATTCCACACATCCCTAACTCCAATGACCTAACCACTAACCACTAACCTTTAAACCCAAAAATCCACTAACCCCTAAACTATTAATCTACCACCACCCTATCCAATAACCCATTAAGTACCTAACCTCTAATCCCTTATCCTATGAACCCATAAACAACTAATTTACATAACCTTACTAACCCATGACCTTGACTAACTTAACCAACCCTTAACCCTCTAACACTCTAAAAACTAACCTACTAACCACCATAATAACCATGGTTAATTGTTATACACCAAGAATTAATAATTTATTATTAATTTCTGCTAAGATATTTTATTTTATTATTTTGAATATTTTTTTGATAGAAAGTCAAAAATAAAACAAATGTAATGAATTATTCTTTATTTAATAAAAGATATTGAGGGGAACATAAATGAAATGACTATTGAAGAGTGTTCGTTGAATCACAAGAGGAAAATACAAGTGCTTGAAGCTGTTGAGTCAAAAATCAAGGCGCAGGAGGCATCTTCCCCAAAATCAGGCGACAACTCTTTGTTTAGTGCTAAAGAGCAGGAGGCTCATAAATGACCAAGTCCTAGGAAAAATAATAAATAACAGTATGTCCAATTTGCAAGTAGGAAACTAGCATTGGATGGGGATTGAATATGGTAACGCAAGAGATGGCGCATTAGTGGATTTTTCTCTTGTGGTTCAACAAACACGCTCGGGTGTTCTAGAGAAAGTGATTTGGCTGCTCCAAGAGTTGGTTGGGAGGAACGACTATTCCATTTCTTCTTGGAGTGGCACCAAGTTCTTATTCTGCTGCTTATTGTTAGAACTAGTTACAGTAGGATTTTCCTTCTTATCCTGGAATCACAATTAATCCTGTAGCATAAATTATTATGCATCCGAAGTAAATATTAATTCTTTAGGTATCTGATTTAAGCATTGATCTAGTTTGCATCTAAATGGAATGTAGTTTTGTTGCGCATTAGTTCAGTAACCATTCCTGTTATGTTATTTTTTTGTTAATCATATTATGTTAAGTACAGTAACTAGATCTTCTTCCTTGATATTGCATTCAGGCCTGTAAAATGTTAGATGAATTATTTATGCACTCAGATCGGACATCCATACTCGAATCAAAGATTTCTAGTAAGGGGACTATTGTAATGATTAGTAATTTCTAAGCATAATCGTTTTTACTCATGTTCTGGATTTGAATCTCATCACTCACTTCCTTTAATTATTTAATGGATGTAAATTATTCCTGCTAAAACTTTTCTCACAAAGTTAATCAAGGGATAAAACTACTGTTTTAAAACTATCAAAATTTATTTTAGAATCTGGTCGAGTGCCAAAAGGCCTGAGAAATTTTATAAATACATCCTATTAAAAGAACTATGTTACGAATCCATATTTTACAGATCTAAAATGATGGATCAGGATCATTTGGATTTGATTCAAATATCTAAGGATAAGCTAGTCATTGAAATTATCAATATATATATGCTAACAACTCGCGATTTCCAACTAATCAGATCTACAGGATACAAAACTCTAACAATCAAATATACATTTGTTTATAACTAAATCTTCTAAGATATATTCCAAGATCATGTTTGGAAAATCAATTCATATGGGTAAACAATTATAATCAATACTATAGATTTTTCCAATCAAACTACAAACCCTTAACCAACTAAGATCATTGCGGAAGGATATTTTGGAAGAAATTTAAAAAAAATGGTTCCACAATCCGGAATTGTGGAAGGAAGGAATTCCGCAAATTGCGGAAAAGGTTTGCAGAAGGATATTTTGGAAGAAATAAAAAAAAAATGGTTCCACAATCCCCAATCCGCAATTGCAGAAGGAAGGAGTTCTGCAAATTGAGAAAAAGGTTTGTAGAAGGATATTTTGGAAGAAATTGAAAAACGGTTCTGCAATCCGTAATCCGCAATTGCAGAAGGAAGGAGTTCCGTAAAGTGTAGAAAAGGTTTGCGGAAGAATATTTCGAAAAAATTTGAAAACAGTTCCGCAATCTGTAACCCACAATTGCGGAAGGAAAGAGTTTCCGCAATCCACAACCAACAATTGCGGAAGGAAATAGTTCTGCAATCCGCAACCCACAATTGCAAAAGGAAAGAGTTTCCACAAAATTGTGTACGGATAAATGCAGAAGGTTAATTTTGAAAAGTTGAAAAATTAGTTTCGCAATGCACAACTGGCCCCAATTGCGGAAATATCGTTGCGAAAAGGGTTGCGGAAGCCTGGTTCAGAAAAGTTGAATGGGAGCCCCCACAACCCATAGTTTCAGGAGGATCATTGCAGAAGGTTACTTATAGAAAGATCCATTTGCGGAAAGATCCATTGCGGAAATATCATTTCAAAAAGATCATTGTGGAAAGGTAAAATTGCAGAAAGATAAATGGTGGAAAGACTAATAACTTAGAAGTTCGGGACTAAATAGTTAAATGATTTGGAGCCTAATTTTTCAGAGCTGAGTTCAATGATTAACACCATGTTACAATTAATTGAAGAACAAGATACTTTAATACAAAACATCACTTGTAGGTTGAAGAACACCTAATGATATTGTTCCCTTAGTAAACATCTACTTTGCACAACCTGTCANGTGTGTGTGTGTGTGTGTGTGTGTGTGTGTATGTATATATTTTTATATATATGGATTTTTGAGGTTTGTGACATTGACCACATTAACCCATTAACCCTAATGTGACCCTAGTAACCCACTAAAATGTAGCCCCCTAACCCATTAACCAGAGTAACCCACTAAAATGTAACCCCCTGACCCCAAATATCTAATTCAGAAACCCCATAATTGCTCACTGATCTAGGTGGCTACCCAAGACATGGGCCTAAAGGTCATAGTTTTTTGGTCCAAAACTTCCGATGCATATTTGTGTTACCTTCCCATACATTTTTTTGCAATTTTAACGTCTTTAGAAGAGCACTGGGACTTACCAACATATTTTTGCAATTTTAATACCTTTAGAAGAGCATTGGGACTTACCAACATATTTTTGCAATTTTAACACCTTTAGAAGAGCATTGGAACTCAACAACGTATTCTCTTTCAATGAGTTAAAGAAGGCAAAAAATTGAGCAACAAACACAAAGTTATGGCTTTGACAAGGTTAATGTTCACACACAACTCCAAATTCATATCAGTGTTAAGGTTATTGCATCTCAATTATCTCTTAGGGTTTTGACATTATATTAAAATGTACCTCTTTTGGGGATTTTTGTGAATTAGCATCACAAATACATATATATTCTTAGAAATTGTTACCAACATTTTAGCATTATATGATTGCATAGTATTTTTCACAATTTGTCGAGTTATATAGTTTAGTTTTCATTATATTTATCTATTTCTTTTATATATTAATGATATCTTTCATTTCATTCTCATGATAATCTAAATCACTAACTCACT
This sequence comes from Pseudotsuga menziesii, assembly GCA_001517045.1. Classification (NCBI taxonomy): domain Eukaryota; kingdom Viridiplantae; phylum Streptophyta; class Pinopsida; order Pinales; family Pinaceae; genus Pseudotsuga; species Pseudotsuga menziesii. The sequence goes on along the minus strand of LPNX010496840.1, from coordinate 27,488 downwards.
AAACATATAAACTATAATCTCCTTACCCTTCAACTAATAACCAACCTAATAACCCAGTAAACACTAATCCATAAATTCTTTTATCTCCTAATTGAATAACTCCATTGATCCCTACACTAATTCATAAAATCTCTTATATCCTAGTTGGCTAACTCCATTAATCCTTAGCCCTTCATTAAACACACCCACTAACCCCTATCCATCAATCCTCAACTTTATTAACATATTGACCATGCCTAGAGAACCTAAGTGGGCCTAATGGTTAAGAACACATGTTATCTCCCTGGAGGTTGCAGGTTCAAAACCGACGGGGGGTAGTGTTGTTGATTGCCCTGTTGTGACAAGGCTCGAAGGGTAGGCGATCCCTAGGATAGAGGCTCACGCCGATGGGCTTTAGGACGTCTCGACCCCTACTAAGTCCCAAGTTATTGGTATATCTATCTTGCAAGCTGTTGGATATACTCTTGGGAGGTTGTTGTTCCCATGGTTTAAAAAAAACATATTGACCATGCCTAAATACATCAACAATGTAGATCATTGTTAACCATCTTGATTATAATTTACTATATCAATCATATAATTAATCATGGTTACCATATTGATTAGAGTTAATCACATTGACCATCTTTAATTATGATCGATCATATTAATTATATTAAATATAATTGAATATTTTAACTACATATTCGCCATATTTAATTTGGATAAGCACACACATAAAATACACCGTGAATTTTCCAATAATATTAATTTTTATAGATCAAACTTGGGATCCACTTCATTACAACTAGAAATGTGGGATTCCATAAAATAAGTTTAACTAACTTAAACTATTTATAATTGAAATTCAACAATAATAAGCCTCGAATCATCAACTATCTTATACTTTTTAACTCTTATATTAAAAAAATTGCAATCATTGAATTGAGGCAGTTTACTTTTGAAGTGAAGTCCTTATTTCAACCAATATTTTAGATCAATTGAAAATATGCGAAGGGAATATTCATGATGCGCCCATTGGATCATGATAACTCAGGTGTCAGATATGTATGTTAACGTAACTATTTGTCCAATTTCCTTCAATATATAATTTAGAAAGAGGCAATCTACCTTTTGAGAATATATTAGAGTAATAGGCTTTGCAGACATAAGATTTAATGTTAGCAGAGTTAGATTCCAATGCAAAAATATTATATAATGTTAAGGTTAAAATAAGGAAACAATTAATTATTAACTATTATATAATGTTGAGGTTAAAATAAGGAAACAATTAACTATTAATTTATTGCACAAATATCAAAGTGCTATGCAGACTATATAGTCAATGGACATTTTGTATGACTTGGATTTATAAGATATTAATCAACCTTGTACCCCAAGGGATAAGAAATAAGAAATACGTGACATAAAATATTGATTATTCTTCACCATGATGGGAAGTTTTAGTACATATGTCTAAACATTAAAGTCACTGCATGCCTAGAGACACTTTATAATTGTATACATTATCTAAATGATGAGCTTCATCTTTAAATAAAAGTGAAAAGGAATCTTTATTTGTATTGGAACATAAAGATTAAATTAACAATGATGCAAACTTAACTCTTTTTATTCCCTTTGTTGGGGGTACATGTAATGGTTCAATGAAACTACACCTATCACAAGTTTTCTATTGAATATAGTACAAGTTTTATTTTATTTCCACATAATTTTATGGAGGATTTTGATTCTGGATGTCTCTGACTCAATGTAAATTTAAGATTATTTCAATGTTGGAAGTTAAAATATACGAGAGATAAAATATTGGAAATATTCTCAATGATGTTTATAATGAATGTCTAATAGAAAACTAAATTGTTTTTATACATATTTTTGAAAAAGTTAAAAATAATAGTAATAATAAAAAAATTAAAAAAATAAATTAAAAATATTAGTTTACTCGGTTATTGTTAATGTTTTTGGGTATTCAATTAGTTACATATAAATGGGTGTCTAATAAAAATGCCATTGTGTTAAGCATAATAATTTATACTATTATATTATATTTGGTGTAGGTGAAATATCAGTACCATCATTTAACTTATACAATTTCTTATTTGGATTTTTTAATACAATAATATGCAATTTACTTTAAGTCTTTTGCATAAATGTTTAAGATGAAATACATGGAAAATAATGGCACTATAACCACACAGTTTAAAACATTAAGTTTTGAAACAAAATTCATAATAAGCAAGGAATAAATGTTTCTCCCATTCGAGAAGTCCTTAACCTTTTTCCCAGACTTTTGAGATGATAAGCAAGTAGCAACAACCTTAACAATTTCCAAAATTGGTTTAACCTCTTAGCTTACCAGGAAGAGTCTATACAACTCCTCGACCCATAAAGCTCTAGGAGTTTTTTTTTTCTGGCCCTCGTGCCCTAAACCCCAAGAACAGTGGTAGAAGTCTATTTTCATAGTTCAAAATATTTCCTTAGCCCGCAAAGATTTTCACAGTTCACTCTCCAACCTCCACCAATTCCCTCCTTTAAATAATTAAGGTGCCTTCCTTCCCAAGCCACCTCCCATACCCCTAAATACTACCTAGATTAATAAAATCATACTCCATAATATCTTTGGCACAAATTTTAAGGTTATCAACTCAACTCAAATCAAATCCTATATAAATCAAATCTTATCTAAACACAATAATTTTTCATAAATAATCACAATCCAAACTCCAACTAAATCCTCATCCTCAGGAGATTTACGATTATAAATAATAATGTAGGTAAATCATAAATTGAGATAGCGCTATAACTTTGGTAAACTAATGACATTTAATAAACATAAGTATTACTTGATTAAACCTTTATCTATTAATCTAATTATTTTTAATCAACATAATCCTTATACAATTTACCAATCCTCAACCACTTAGCAAGTGTAAATAGCTACAAGCATACTGGCACAATGCATGTGAGGTGTGGGTATGTAGCTAGCATACACATACCTCATACGCCTACTAGTAATCACAATTTGCAACGTATAAAAATTTTAAAAATGTTTTCACATGCTAACAGTAGCTAAGAATGGGTCATTAAATTTGGGATAAAAAATGATATTTATTACAACATTAATTTTGACATTAACTCTTTGTGGTGTTTTTGTCTTGAAATTGATTGTAATCGAAAAAACAATCGTAGGCATTGATATATCAACATTTGTAAATGTCCTGTAATCATGTTGGATTGGGTGATTTCTTTATTCCACTCTAATTTTGTTTACCACACCCTTTTAGCTCATTGATGTCACAAACAATATACAGAGGTTGATGCAATGCTATATTGATTTCTTAGTGTCAATTTAGTTGTCTCCACATCATAATGGCAATGAATTTCACGTATAAAAAATATGTTGTATTTTTGTAGATAAAAATGAATATAACCTTAGTAAAAATCCTAGAAAATAGAATAATTAAAAAGGAAATATAATACTTAGGTTTGAAGGGGAAAAAGGAAATATCATAAACATAATACATATGTTAAAAAGGCCCAGAACATTTTTTTGGTTGAAGGGGGATATTTTGTGCCTCTATTTACTGCAATATCTAAGTACTACAAGGTCAAATAATATTTTCCCTTAAATCCAAACTAAGAGATGCCCAGTGAATGAAGAGAAGAACCAATGAAATTCTCAGAAGAGTTAGGATTGAGATTTGTGATTATGATTTTAATGAATATCATGCTTTTGAATATTATAACACTTCTCAAAACCATAGTCCAAAAAATTCCTCTTGGAAAGGTATTGATTACAAATGTTATTGTTGATCTATAAAAAATTGCAAGTGTATGAAGATACACGACTTTCTTATATTGGTTCCTGAAAAACATTGTTGGGAACACATGCACGTATTAGATGGGTATGATTAATATCCCATGGTAATATGATACACATTTCCGAGGGTATGATTATTAGGGGGTTATGCTTATTTATATGTTTCTTCTCACAAAAGTCAACATGCTAGATGGGGTTCTTGACCAAAATTATGGAACTAATAATATGGTTTGTCATGACAACTTCAGGGAAGACAAAAATACAATAGAAGCGAATGAAAATGATATACTAGTGATTGATGGAGTCAACCATTTGATCCATGACACCTTTGAACCCATTAATGAGGATGTATACATGGATGATGATGTCAGGATCCATGATAATTCTCTTGTTGATATGCCACTTGGACCTTTAAATGAAGGGTTGAAGACACATCTCCTCTCTACCATTTAGTTGTTGTTGAACTTGAATGTTTTGAATGGTGTTTCAAATACATTTTTAACATAGATACGTGATAGATACAAAGGTATCAAATTCTTTATAAATGTTTAAGTTCATGATCATTTCCTTTCACCGCAATAAAGATGCAACCTATAGTATTTGGAAAATATTTTTGGTGGTTTTTTTGGTGTATAATGTTAGCCGATTGATATTCCCCTACAAGAGTAAAATACTTTGCATTTCAAATTCTAAGAAGTGTGTGAACTTATAAATGATCTAGGAATGGAGTATCAAACAATTGATGCATGTCCTAATGATTTCATGATATGATACATAGAAGGGAAACCAAATTTTAAGCAATGCCCCAAATGTAAAACTAGTAAATGTCGTACTAATTAGGTGACAAAGAATGTCTCTTGAAATATTCTTCACCATATTCCCTTTATTCCATGTTTTTAGTGACTATTCAAGTGCAAGAACATAGAACAATAAATTTATTATCATGCTTGAACAAGGATTTAGGATGGTGTTAAGTGGATAACTATAGATGGTTTTGCATTTAGGTTCATTGAGGAAAAATGAAACGCCTTTATATCATGAACCTCATAATGTCAATATTTCAAGAGAAAATGATAGTTTCAACCCATTTGTTGTTGGAACCAAAGGTTATGCAGGTTCATCACACCTTTGGATCTTCTGGAGACATCTAGTTGAAAGAGAACAATTGACTAACAGAGTAGTCAACTGGAGGCTTGAATGAGTGGTCGATGGAATGGTCAATTATGATTGGCTCAGCTAAAGCATTCGACTAATCAATAGGACATTATGGATTTCATAGAAATCGTTAAGGTTGAATTATTTGTGAACCGGATTATCCTCACTTCAAGGGATTTTGTTAGATATGGAGAATATAAATGAATGACCCTATGGATTGTATTGGTAATTGATTTCCAATGTTGAATAATTCATTGTGATGTTTTGGTCATAATTCGATGTGATTAAGTGTTGTAAACAATGTCTTTAGACACCACCAATATTCTTGGAATACTTATCATTTTTGTTATTTTTCTTTTATGTCCTATTGTTTAAAGGGAGGTTTCCCAACATGGTATCAAAGCTATTGGTTTTGATTTGTCTTGTTGTCTACGAATCATGTCAAGTCATGTTGATCGACTTTGGAATTAATATTTTCCGGCTGATACCTATTTTCTTTGAACTTGTATCATATTTGTTTGATATCAGAAGGATGGCTTCCAAGATAGAACCTGCTATTCTAAATCAGAATAACTATGCAACTTGGGAACCATATATAGAAACTTTGTTGAAGAGAAAGGGACTGTGGAAATATACTAAGGTCACTATTGTAGATTTTACTGATGACTAGGATAAAATTGTCATCGATGGAAATAAGGATGAGATTGTTTGGGTCATTACAACCTATATTTCAACGGATATTCACTTTCATACAAGCATGATCGACCATCATGATGATGTTTATAGTAAACTAAAGTCACTGTTTGACAAGGTTAATGAAAGTCAAGTGATCCAAATAGAAAGAGTTGAAGTCTCTAGAACCCTATTCCTTTGAAAGGATTAAGGACTATTTGGCTCACATCAAGGATCTATAGTTGAAATTAGGCGAATATGGTTAAGGTTTTCTAAACAAGGATGGACAACTCATTGAACCAGTCCTAATGAATGTGAGGATACCTTATGATGTATTCCACTCCTCGTTTCATGCCAATTGTATGTCACGTAAACAATATGGTAAGGATTTCACCTTTGATACATTCCGTGATTTATTGATCAAGGATCAACAAATGTTGCTTGATGAAGGGAATAATGGTAGTAAACACAAGGCTCACTTTCTTAAAGGAAATGCCAATACAAATTATAAATAATGTGGTCGATTATATCAACGAACGAAGTGTATCAACCAATATACCAAAGGGAAGTTCATAAAGTCAACAATCACCAATAACAATTGAAAGAATAAAACTTTTCATTACTATTGAAATGTGGGACATATGGAGAAAACCTATTGGAAGAAGACAAATGACTTGGAAGAAAAGGTCAAACATATTGAAGAAGGTGTGTTGACTGGTCCTTCGATCAATCAACCTACAAAAAAATTCACCCTTTTTATTAGCACTTTCTAGGAATTACATTCCCACACCTCTTAGACTAAATGGATAGTCGATTATAATTGCACTCATCATATGGATAAATATGCTTCTCTATTCTCTTCCTTAAGTCAATCTATAGAACATAATATTTATGTAGATGATGATTATTCTCTCATAATTGTTGGAAGAGGTGATGTTGAATGCAAGCATGGTTGAATATCTAATGTTTATCATGTCCCTAGCTTGAGCACGAACTTGTTTTTGGTCGCACAACTTACATAGACTAAGAAGACTATTGAGTTTTGGTCAGATCACTTTATTGGAAAGTATCTGAGGTTTGGGCAGACAACTATTGCTTCATGATATTTATATCCCAAATATGGACTATATTAGTTTTGTGACTCTCCCAGGAATGATTTTCGACCGACTTGACCAATTGCTCTCATTGCTCAAACCAACAATAAAATGCAAATTTGGAATGAATGACTAAAACATATGAATTTCAAAGTTTGAATATGTTGGTAACAAATAATATGGTTATTGGTCTCCAAAGATTGTTCCACTTGATGGAGTTTGTAGACGATGTGTTCTTAGAAAGAATCATCACACAACCTTTGATTGAGGGAAAACATGGAAAGCACAGGACCGAATGTATCTTGTTCACAATGATCTCTCTTGCATGAAAAAACCATCATTAGAAGGTTGTAGATTATATTTTAACATTCATTTATGACTTATGTATATTTACTTGGACATATTTCTTGAAAAATAAGAGTCATGCCTTTGAAATATTTAAGGAATTTAGGGCATTGTCTAAGAAGCAATGTGGCTGACCTAATGCTTGAGATCAGAAAATGGTGGATAATATGTGAGTCAACAATTTGAATGATATCTCTTGCAAGACTATATTTCTTGGCAAATATCTATACCTCACACCTCTAAGCATAATGGAGTCATAGGGAGGAAGAACAGGACTTTAGTAGAAATGGCCTAGTGTCTACTGCAGACCAGTTGTAAATCCTGGAGCAAGGGTTTCAGAGAAAATATGGAAGAGTTTAAAGTTAGGATCAACCTTTATTTTTAAAGGTAATTTACCCTCACATTTTATATCATTATTAATATTGCACATGTTATGTCTATTTCATGTCTGCACATGCTTTGGTCTCTACTTAGATTTATAGTATGTTGGTGACCTCAACCCCAGTCATTACGACTTAATTCCTTACAACACATGATATCCATTATTATAATTAAACTATACCAAGTGTAAATAGTCCTCCCACTTATATGGTCTATCCATCACATCCATTCTCATCATATCCTCAATCACTCAATTGACTCTTTATGTTTGACCATTTGCTTGAGGATGGTATGTTGTACTCATGTTCATATTTGTGCCAAATCCTTTCCAAAATTTAGAAGTAAACATTGCATCTCTATTTGACAATATAGCTTTCGGAATTCCATGCAGTGCGGAAAACTCTTTCATATAGATGTCTGCAATGTTAGTTGTCTTTTGCGCTATTTTCACTAGAATAAAGTGTGCAAATTTAGTCAACTTATCCACCATCACCATGATGGAATCATTCTATAGTCTTGTATTAAGAAAATTTGTGATGAAATGTATCGTCACTACATCCCACTTCCATTTAGGTATTGGTAATGGATGCAACAAACTAACTGGATGCTGATGCTCCACTTTAACCTTTTGACATTCCATGCACCTAGCTTTGTATTATGAAACATCTTATTCATTCCCGGCCAATCATACTGCTTCCTCACAGTTTCTACTATATTTTGATAACCTGAATTCCCAACATAAGGTGTATTATGCATCTCCTTTAGAACTATCTTCCTTATATCTCCATAGTTTGGCACATAAACTCTATTCTTATGCATGAGGATTCCAATCTCTTTCATTATATACTTATCAAAATTCTGTGGTACTTTTTTTTCTTGCAATCTATCTCTTACCTACTAGTAATACTAATTTGTAACATTGAATTCAATGATATTATCTTTCATTTTTGATGTACTAGTACTTATAGTTGCTACACGCATCACATGTATATTCCTAATGAGTGCATCAACTACCTTATTCTTCTTTCCTTTGATGTGCTTGATATCAAATTCATATTCACATAGTTATTCCATCCATCTTCTATGTCTTTCATTCAAGGTAGGTTTCTCAAACAAATACTTCAAACCATCATGATCGGTCCTTAGTTCAAACTTCTTACCCATCAATTCGTGCTTCCACATATTCAAGGCATGGACGATGGCTACATGGTACTGATCATGATTGGCATAGTTATGTTCATGTTCTTTCATATTTTTGGATTCATAACTGATTACATGGCCATTCTAAGTCAACACTCCACCAATTCCTTGCTTATAGGCATTGGTGCATACTGCAAAGCTTTCATCAAGATATGCAATATTTAGAATTGGTGCACTAGTAATCATTTCCTTGAGTCTATGAAAACTGTCTTTACACTTAGAAGTCCATTCAAATTTTACACCCTTCTTCTGCAAATATGTAATGGGTTGAGATAAATTTGAGAAACCTTCAATGAACCTTTTATACTACCTTGGTAATCCCATAAAAGATCATATGATACATTCTTTGGTGTCGACCATTCCATAATAGCTCTTATCATTTCAAGATCCACTTAGATTCCTTCTTATGATATGATGTGATCAAGCAGTGGATTCTACTATGATAGGATGAGCACTTACTTAGCTCAACATACAAATTATATTCCTCGAGTACTTGCATCATCGATATTATATTCTCTTCATGTTCTTCTTCTGACTTAGAATAGATAAGGATGTCATCCAAGAATACAATTAAAAACTTATCCAAATACTTTATAAAAAATCCATTCATGAGACACATGAATGTTGTCGGTGCCTTTGTCAATCCAAAATGTACCACTGTAAACTCATAAATACCATACCTAGTCTTGAATGTTGTCTTAGTGATGTCTTCATTCTTGATTCTGAATTGGTGATATCTAGATCTCAAATATATCTTTGAGAATACTTTGTATCCTTTGAACTGATTAAACAAGCCATTAATCCTTAGGAAGGGATACTTGTTTTTTATTGTTTCTTTTTTTAGTTGTTTATAATATATACATATTCTTACAGTTCCATCTTTCTTCTTCACAAACAACACAGGATCTCCCCAAGGTGATACACTAGGTCTTATGTAACCTTTCTTAAAAAGTTCTTCTAACTGCATCTGCAACTCTTTCAATTCTGGAGTACTTATTTTGCAAGGTGTTGTATATGGAGGAACTGCACCTAGAATTAAATCAATAGTAAAATTGATCTCTCTCTCAGGTGGCATCCCTGACAATTCTTGAAATACATTTTCAAATTCTTGTAACATTGGGTAGTCTTGTAACTCTGGTTCTTTTCCTTATTTTGGATCCTCCACATGAGATGCATATAACTGGAAACATTTTTTGAAACACTTTCTCCACCATAGAGTTGTGAGCTATCTCATAGATATGGGTATATGTATACCTCTTATTGTCACTTGATTTCCTTCTTCATCTAGAAAAGTATAAGTTTTCTTGTGGTAGTCAAGCATGTAATTATGTGCATCCAACCAATCCATTCCAATCAACACATCATATGAACCTAAAGGTATGATGTTCAAGTCTTCAAAGGTATTCATACCATTCATTTCCAAAGGACACTTCCTTACTGTTTCTGTTACCTTCCTCTTGGTACATGTATCCAACTACACTAGTCCTTCTATCTCAAGATTTATTTTGTTCAAGTAACATATCTCAACTATGTTAGGTGTAATGTAACTATGTATATCTACATAATCAACCATAATAACTGTAGGAATATTAGTAATCTTACATGCTATCTCAATCATCCAACATTGATGACCAACTTGTCCACCATCTAGGGATGCATAGATTCTTGGAATACTTCTTCCAACATCTCCAATAGTTGAGGGTTCTTTAATGTTGTTAATGGTGGTTCCCTTATGTGGACACTCCTTGACATAGTAATTATCCTTACATGTCCAACATTCAACATATGGTCTTGGATTTTTGTCTAAATGTTCTTCCCATTTGGTTTTGATTTTCTCTTGCTAATAGGATATATTATTGTTTATGAATTATGAAGGCTTGAATACTTTATTTCTATGTTATTTCTTGTTTCTTTTCTTATCTTTCCAACCCTTCTGACATGGAGCTTTGTTCTTATTGTAATCATATAGATTCTTTTCCTTCCAAATGGCATCTTTAATGGTCTTTGGTCTGTCATACTAGATCTTGTCTTTATAAGAATATGGTAGATCACTGAGGAACCTATGAATATTCACTTCTCATCCTCTATGAAATATCCATACTTCAAGAGTTCTAGGACCTTTTCTCATAATATTCCATGGTCATTCTTCCCAACTTGAGTTCAAAGAACTCCTCCATATTTTTGTTATAGTAGTGCTTTGTGTAACAAACCCTTGCAATACACAACTACACTGATATACAATCTATAGCTAACTCACCTCATATCTCTATCATGACTCTGAAACTAGACCTTAACACATTCCCAATGCATTATCCAAGCCCGCAAATAAAATAATTCAAATGATTAAACAAATAAACAGAGCAACATTCATTCTCTCAATAGTGGAATCTTGATTATTAAATAATCAATTTATATAAAACAAAGGTCAAACAACCTTAAAATTAAATTAAAATTCCCAAATAACCAATTAAAAATCCTAAAACCGAGTCCCAATGAGTTAAACCCGAATTATCTAGTCAAACAATGTGACTCTGACTTATACAAAGTGATATCGACCTTTTCGACTTCAAAATTTGGAATTTGGAATTCATCGTGCCCAAAAAAAATTAACACTGCTAGTCCTGACTTCTAATTTCCAACGTCGGCTTGTTGTATATCAAGAGTCAGCATCAACATTCCAACTTCACAAATACTGCTTCTAAATTCCAATTTTTGATGTCAGCACATCGATAGTAAGAAGTAGGCATGACAAAGAAAACTTAACACAAAACACCCCTGAATTTCCAATTCTGACATTGACATAGTTGATAGTAGAAATAGTTGGTGCGACCTTGACAAACATAACAAAACCACCTCAAATTTTGATTTTTGACATCTACACATTGGAATTTGGTAGTCAGTAATGCATTGAAATGGTCATCGATGGTCACAATCACTTCGATCTTCCAAAGAAACACTTAACCATTTTTTTCAACAAATTACCAAGGCAAGAAAATAAAAGAACTTAACAATATTTATCCCACGATATGTCATTGAATCCTTGGAATTCCTTGCTCACAAACACATGTCAAGCTATTCCAATTGACACCAAAGAAAAAATTTAAAGGACACTTAAACCAATGAACATGGGGAATTTAGTTAAAGAAACATGACCACTAGTTGGAAACTGCCATCTACAGGATTCCACGACCCCCCCAAAAACATTAACAAACTTCATGATTTACTTAACAAATAAATCAAGGACTTATAAAATATTATCCCTCTAGCTTGGAACATTTCTATGGATTTATTCCAAGATATTTAGCTCATCCCTTAATCCATCAAGCCATTTACTGATATTCTAATCAACCATGCACTTAGAAGCCCAGAAATAAATAACAACTAATAGTTGTAAATGACCATAACTGAAAGATTAACCACACAAGCTATTTGATTCCAGGATAACTAAGGATTACTCCTTTATCCAACAATACCATACAAGATAAAATTATTACTCAAACATACAACCAATTAACATTCTTTCATAACAATTCAAATAAAATATATGAACATGAATGAATTGAAACATAACACATTTTTACATCATGAATGTAAACTCAGCCTTTGGAACTCATTGGATTATCCTCCAATGTTTATTCTAGGAAAAACGTCAAACTATTATCGTTATAATCAATTTACATGCTTCATAGAATAACTAAGGACGAGTTCCTTTATTTGATATCATCAATACTAAAGGAAATTCCATACAAACAAGCAACTTATACATAGTACATTGATAACCACACAAGCTTGTAAATTTTTAAGTATTGGAAATTAATTCACTTAGTTAATTTGTTATATAGAAATGGTTGATTGCTTATGGACTCTATTGGATTCCCAACATACATTAAAGCATGAATTATTCACACATTAAGCACATGAATTAACACATTATCCTATGGAACCTATTGGCAAGACAACCTATGTCCTTCTGAGGTACAACTTTCTAAATTAATATTCATTTACAATTCATAATTAAACAAATAATTAACAACTTCACATACAACATTTTCCCCATTCATTTACAATCATTCAAACATTAATAACATTCATTCAACACATATCATACTGGACATAAATTGATTATGTTACTTCATATTACATCATCCTGACATTATTAGGTTCATTTACTTATCTATTTATAATGGTTAGCAATAATCTTCGTGGATTCCCCACTCCACCCAACCGTAGGTCTGTTCTTGGACGATGTTATTTTAGCACTCAGATACCACTCTTGAGTTGGGAATCATGCATTCACCATAAGCTCTCACCAATCCCAGGTTTATCTCAGGATTTCCTCACTTGACAAACAAGATTCTCTAGTTTTTCACCAAATCCATGCCAACTATGCAATCCGTCCCCTTAGCATCATTTTGGCTAGGACCAAAATGAATACCTATCATTGAAACCATGCTTAGAACTCTACTGAAGGAATTTATCACACCTTTTCCATATCATTGGTGCAATCAAAGGAAAAACCAGGGGTATATTTTATCAACAAAAGGTTAATAACTAGGCTTGGGATTACAGGTTCTTTGAACCAACCCAACTGCCAAAAATAGTGGAAAATTGGATACTTCACTTTGGAACTGGAATTTTTTCTTTGTCCTCTAGTGATTCCAATTATGCAAAAAATTCAACTCTCAATCAAATATTGTCTTCAAATCTAAAGCAACACAATGCTGCACCACATTTTCTCCTTCACACTTACTGCTTTCTATGCTCAGCTCTATCTCTCTGCTATGTGCTCTCAGTGCATTTTGATTCCAATTATCCATGAATTCAACTCTCAATAGAAAATTATCCTCAGCGCTACATCAACCCCATGCTACACTGCATTGTCTACTTAATGCTTTCTTATTTCCGTGCTCAGCTCTATCTCTTCACTCTTAGTTCTTTATGCATTTTTCCTTCTCCCCCCCCCATACCCTCTCCAGGAACTCCAGACCTCTTACTCCCTTCGTTTCTTGTCCACTATGCAAAAATCAACCAACCTTGCATGCCCTAGTCACATCCTTATGACACTTTTCTGATCTTCCATTAACATCTTAGTCTCTATATTAATCCCCTTTTTAACTTCAAAATAGGTTTAAGGGAACACTAAGGAAAAATTATGGGTTTACAAAAAATTATAAGGTAAGGGTTAATTAAAGGCATGCTTAGCTTTTAGGTTATATGGAACCCCCCCAAACTGACCTAGGTGAATACATGAGTCCCTGTTCATTCAACATATTGGATCTATCACTACCAGTTTAATTTTTTATATGAACAAGGAAAATATAACATGAATTCTTCCTTACAAGCACTCATTTTCTTTTACAAAAAATACATTAAAAAAAGAATGGGGGTTTCAAACTAGGGTTGTTACACCCCCCCCTCCAAATTATACACCATCCTTGGTGTTCACATTGTCCAGAATTTCAAAATGAACTTTCAAAACTTTATACATATATCTATATTCAAGCAAATAGGGATACTCTTCCCTCATATTCTTCCAGCTCCCGTGTCACTTATTTAAGACTATAATGGGTCTATTGTACCTTTACCTGGACACCTGTCCAATGGAACTGGCTTGGATAATCTTGTTTCTTTTGTTCAATATGCATAGGGATGGACCTGAATTTATACTTCGGGTTCTACCTGTATCACATATCAATTGAGAATATGATTAGGATCATATACATATTTATTTAATAATGATACATGAAAAACATTATGTATTTTGATCATAGGTGGAAGAGTAATCTTGTAAGCTACTGGTTCAATTTTGTTCAAGACTTCAAATGGTTTACAGAATCTAGCTTCCAACTTCTTGCAGTTTCCAAATGTTAATGAACTCTTTCTGCCTTTAACTTTCAAAAACACCTTGTCCCCAATCTAGAACTCTCTATGCACTCTATCCTTTTCTCCATATTTCTTTTTCCTGTCTTGAGTTGCCTTCAAATTCTTCTTTATCTTTTCTACCTATTGTTCTGTTTCTTGAAGCATTCCAGGTCCTCGAATCAACTTGTCCACATACTTATCTCAACTCACTAGAACATTGGAATTTCTGTTGTAGTGTGCTTCGAAAGGACTCATCTTCAACGATGCAAGGTAACCATTATTATAAGCGAATTCAACAAAGTATAAATAGTCTTTCCACTTACTAGGTTTACCCATCATGTACATTCTAAGCATGTCTTCCATTATTTGATTCACACTCTCAGTTTTCCCATATGAATGTGGATGATATGGTGTAATAATATTTAACTTAGTACCAAATTCCATGAACAAGCCTTTTGAAAATTTTAAAGTGAACTTTGGATCATGATCTGAAACTATTTCCTTAGGTATTCTATGTAACTTGGCAATTTCTTTCATATAAAACTATGCAAGCTTAGATGCTTTAAAAGTTGATTGAACAAGTACAAAGTGGGATGATTTTGTTAGTTTATCAACCACCACCATGATGGAGTCATGTTTCTTTCAAGTTCTTAGAAACTTGGTAATAAAATATATGGTTACTAAATCCCACTTCCATTTTGGTATAGGCAATGTATGGAGTAGAACAACATGATGCTTATGCTCTTCTTTAACTCTATGACATTCCAAACAATGAGAAAAATACATAGCCAGTTCCTTCTTCATACCTGGCCAATAAAATTATTTCTTAACTACTGTTAAGGTATTTTGATACCCTGGATTCCCTACATATGGTACATTGTGCATCTCTTGCATTATTATATTCTTAAGTTCTCTTTCAGTTTGCACGTAAATTCTTCCATTGAGCCAAAGAATCACATCTTCAGAATATGAATACTTAGAAAACTTTACAGGTATGCTACCAAGCTGTAGGGATGTTGCAACATGCTGATAATGATTATATAACTGTAGTGCCTCATGCAATTTGAATTTCAGTTATGATTTCCAGTCATTGATGGATGAAATTTGCATTAGTTTGCCTCTTCTGCTGAGTGCATCTGCTACTCTGTTCTCCTTGCATTTTATGTACTTGATTTCAAAATTGAAATAACTTAAGAATTCAATCCATATATCACTTAAGAATTAAACTATGATGATTGGTTTTTAACTCAAACCTACTCCCCATGAAGTAGTGTCTCCACATTTGGAGTGCATAAATTATCACTGCCAACTCTAGATCATGAGAAACATAGTTTTTCTCATGTTCTTTTAAATTCCGTGATTCATAACAAATCACATGACCATCTTGCATCAAGAATCCTCCAAGTCATTCCAATGATGCATCGATGCATACAATATAGTATTTGTTCGGATCTGGAAGCTTTAACAATGGAACCCGAGTAAGTAATTCCTTCAACAACTTGAAACTGTCCTCACACTTTTGATTCCACAAGAACATTACTCCCTTCTTTTGCAAAGAAGTGATTAGATTTCCAATTACAAAGAAATCTTCTATAAATATCCTATAGTAACCTGCCAATCCCATGAATGGCCTGATCTCTGTCACATTCCCGGGAGTAGGCCATTCTTCAATAACTATGATATTCATAGGGTCCACTTCCACACCTTCTTCGGAGATGATATGGCCAAAATATAATGATTGTTTTTGGTAGAAAGAACACGTACTGAGTTTATCATACAACTAATTCTTCCTTAAGATATGCAAAGTGATATTAAGATGCACTTTGTGCTCCTCCTCAAACTTGGAATAAACTAAATTATCATCCAAGAATTACTATAATGAATTTATCCAAATATTGCTTGAATGCCCCATTCATTAAGCACTTGAATTTGGATGGGGAATTTGATAACCCAAATGGTTCTACAATTTACTTGTAATGCCCATATATGCTCCATAAAGCGGTCTTACTGATGTATTCATCCTTAACGCGCACCTGGTGATACCCATATTTAAGATCGATCTTAGAGAACACCTTTTCCCCTCTCAATTGATCGAAAAGATCAACGGTCCTCGAAAAGGGTATTTATTCTTAATTGTGGCTTTACTCAATTTCCTATAGTCTATACACAACCTCAACGTACCATCTTTCTTCTTCACAAATAATGCTAGAGCTCCTCAAGGTGAAATTCTAGGACGAATGTAACCTTTCTCTATCAATTCTTCTAACTACAGCTGCAATTATTGAACTTGTGGGATAGTCATCCTATAGGGTGCTTTGGACACCGACATTGCCCTAGGTACCAAATCAATGGTGAAATCGATGTCTCTTATTGGCAGTAATCTTGACACATCTTGGAAAAACTATTCAAATTCATTAAGAATATGCATTACCTCAGCGCACATATATGTTTTGGCTTGTATTTCTTCAACATGAATATCATATAGATGGAACCCTTTATGAATGTACTTCGTCAATTGAACAAACGATATTTCCCTTACAGAAATTGGCCTAGGTATGCTTCTTAACTATACAAATTTTCCATCCACATCCAGGAAAGTCACAACTTTTCTGTGGCATTCTAGAATTGCATGATGCGACTCAAGCCAATCCATCCCAAGAAAAATGTCATAAGACCCAAAATGAATTATGTCCAAATTAGATTTGGTCAACCATGCATTCATGGTGAATTTACAATCTTCAACCACTACTATAACTTTCCTTTTCATCCCTATAGCTGATTGCACTAACTTGTTCTTAGGAAATTTTATGCCCACTAGCTTGCCTCTTTCAACCAAGTTAGCATTAAAATAACTGAATGTATCTCTAGAAACAATTAAAATTTAAACTGGTAAATTGCTTACTTTACCTTCAATTTCTATCATTGATGACTAATGATCTTCCTGGTGATTTTCCAAAGCTACATATATTCATGGAATCACTACACCAAATTTGACTTTTAGGGGCGGTTGTCTTCCGCCTCCAAAAGTCACTTTTGGGGGTGGTTTTGGCTTTGGACGCGGTCTTTACAAAACCACCCCTAATAGCATTGATGCTAAAAGTTTTGAATTTTAGGGGAGGTTTTGAACCCCACCCAAAATCGCCCCGAAAAGTGACTTATGGGGGCGGTTCTAAACAGCCCCCCCCAAAAGTGACTTTTAGGGGCGGTTCTAACCCCCCCCCCCCCCAAAATGACTTATGGGGGCGGTTCTAAACCCCCTCCAAAATTCACTTTTGGACTTTTAGGGGTGGTTCTACCACCCCCCCAAAAAGTCAAATTTGGACTTTTAGGGGCGGTTCTAAACACCCCCCCCCACCCCCCAAAGTCAATTTTAGACTTTTGGGGGCGGTTCTAAATCCCCTCCAAAAGTCACTTTTGGAATTTTGGGGGTGGTTCTAAACCCCCTTCAAAAGTCACTTTTGGACTTTTGGGGGCAGTTCTAAACCCCTCCCAAAAGTCACTTTTGGACTTTTGGGGGCGGTTCTAAACCCCTCCCAAAAGTCACTTTTGGACTTTTGGGGGTGGTTCTAAACCCCTCCCAAAAGTCACTTTGGACTTTTGGGGGCGATTCTAAGCTGTAGAACCGCCCCCAAAATTCACTTTTAAGGGCAGTTATAAAACCCCCTCTTAGGTACCTACGGGGGGAGTTCAAAACCCCCCTTAAAATCCTTTATTACAAAACTTTGGGGGAATTTTTGAACCCCCCTCATAGGTACCTACAGAGGCAGTTTGAAACCCCCTCTAAAACTCTTTACAAACCTTTGGGGGAGGTTATGAACCCCCCTCATATAAACTTATGAGGGGGGTTTTGAACCCCCCTCGTTTTAACATACAAGGGAAGTTTTGAACCCCCCTTGTAGAGACATATGAAGTCAGATTAGAACCTCCCTCATAGCCATAATAAATAATAATAAAATATATTTTATTTAAAAC
Source organism: Pseudotsuga menziesii (assembly GCA_001517045.1). Lineage (NCBI taxonomy): Eukaryota > Viridiplantae > Streptophyta > Pinopsida > Pinales > Pinaceae > Pseudotsuga > Pseudotsuga menziesii. The sequence continues at coordinate 8,990 of LPNX010496840.1, read as the reverse complement.
ATCAATATTGCAATATCATTAGGGCACGAAGGAACCGAACCTTCAACCTCCTGCTTGTAAAGCATGCGCTCTACCATTGAGCTAGAACCCTTTAAGAATTGGGGAAAGGAGAAATATTAACACATAAATATTTCTCACATTGTTCCTCTGTCCCGGGGATGCAGGAAACATGAGAAACACGTTCACAACCCTTGGGGACAAGTTCCCGTGGAGCACTGCTAATATATCAAGCGATTAGTCACAACTCACTAATACTCTGAAAGAAGCCAACTAAATTAGTAAAAAAAGGGTAGGTTCGCAAATAATTTATGTAAAGGTAAAGCATGATTAGTTACTTGGATGCAAGATTTTATTAGAATAGTCTTAGAAAATCCAGTAGACTCCATCTACTGCATGGATTTCCTACCACATGAATAAGACAATTAAAAGCTAACAACATATGAACTAGCAGCACAGACATTAGAATAAGGAAGAAACCCAATTAAAAGAATTACATGTACCTATGGGGTCTGGACATTGATTGGATGGATCAAGATATTATATTGTCAAAACGGAGTTTTGATGATTGTAACACAATGGCCAAAACATCATAGTGGCTATTATGTAATATTTTTTTATTATTATCATTTCTAGCATTTAGATTGAAGTCAATAGAAACATACTTTCTCACCTTCCAATCATGCACCCATCCACCAGACACCAAGATGCCAATGGTGATCCAATTTATTATAAGGTGGTCAGATTGTAGATTTACAACATTGAACATTATTAAATTAGAATTAATCTTTCAAAAAGGGTATTCACCAAAGTAATGGCAATAAATAAATCACTCCAAGAAAATAGAAAAAACTAATATGAGATCCATGTGACTTTATCAAATGTATCACAAATTAGAGATTTAATATTTTGGAACATAATTTGCAGTGAAACTATGCCTTCTCTGATTTAGGGCAGCGAGAAGATTTTACATCTCGACAATAAACGATAGAAGAATACCATGGAGTGCTTTCTATTTTCTATAAAATCATAAGCTAAATACTCGTTAGCTACAAATTACACATAGACCAAGAGGTTATCCCATCCAGTTCTTAGTGGTCACCAATGTATGTTATTGGGCATTTGGCTAGTCCCATGCTAGCAGGTGCCCAGTTTGAATCCCCTTGGGTGAGGAGCATTAGTCTATTCCTACAAGCTTACTATGTATTCCATCCTTAAAAGTGGGAAAACATCCTTTGGGTTCCCTGTGTTATATTTTTATCATTTAAGCAATATGATCTTAGGATCTTATATGAGAGAATAACATGCATAGCAATACTCACAAGAGACAAGAGACACAAATATTTTCATCGGGGAAACCATAAAAGAGAAAACCCCGCAACTTTCTCAAATATATAATGAGCACCAATAGAAAAAGTAAAACCTGAAAACATAAAGATGATCTCTGACAAGTGATCTCTCTCACTTGTTCCAGCACTTCCTCTCTCACTCATGTGCCCCAGTTGAGCAAGTGTATGCGTAATAAATAGAGAAGCTTACTCTCTATTTATATTCTTTTGTTCACTTAATATTTGACTCTGTTATGTAGGCTCGAGTAACCACAAATAGGGTACTAATGACCCGACTTACATTAACTCACTAGGTCCGACTTCTCTAGGAGAGTCTAACAACCCTAGTACCCCAGAACTACGAGACTTTAACCCTTGATCAATAAGGAGGGTTACCCTCTATGACTTTACATGACTTTTTTACATTATTGATTCTCTCTATAGGAACATCGAGGTATGACATGACTCAATTACATTACTGATACTTCTCGACATGAACATCGGGGTACAATACATAAGATATACAAGTGAATACATTCCAAAGTTACAAATACATCAACACTCCCTCTTAACTAGGAAGGTATTCTCTTAACACAATTCATCAGCACAAGTCTTCTTCTCTGGATCAAGTTTGGATCATCATTAAAGCTAGATCATCACTGGATCAACATCAAGTCTGGATCATTATTGGATCATCATTAAAGCTAGATCATCATTGAATCATCATCACTAGATCATCATCAAAGCTGGATCATCATTGGATCATCATCATTAGATCATCATCAAAGTTGGATCATCACTGGATCATCATCGTCATTGCTTCTACTATCTTGATAAACTGGTGCTATCTCTCAATTCTTCTCATCATAGGAATTTCTACAAAGCCAACCCTTTTTCATGCTGGTTGTAGGCCTATCCTCCATGTAGGTATTCATCTTCTTCAAAACTTATATCTGAACCAGTCAGAAAGGCTTGCCCAAGACTTACATCTGACCATGGGAGGAACACATCCACCACCATGTTAGAAAGGCACACCTAGCACTCACATCTGACCATGGGAGGAACACATCCACCACCATGTCAGAAAGGCCTAGCACTCACATCCACTGGCATGATAGGACACACCATATATCATCCAAGGAAAGGCTCAACACTTACATATACTGGCATAGCAGGACACACCATCTACTATCCAGAAAAAGGCATAACACTTATATTTGACCCAGTCAGAAAGGCTTAGCACTTATATCTGACCCAGTTAGAAAGGCTCAACACTTACATCCTTTGGCATAGTAGGACACACCATCTACTATCCAAGGAAGGGATCAGCACTTATATCTACTAGCATGGTAAGACACAACATCTACCATCTAGAGAAAGTCTCTATACTTACATCTGTCGGCATGATAGGACACACCATCTATCATCCGGGGAAAGGCTCGGCACTTATATGCGACCATGGGAGGACCCGCCTACTACCATGTCAAAAGTGCTCCGCAATTACATCTGACCCAGTCAGAAAGGATATCCACTTATATCTGATCATGTGGGAGACAATCCCACAGTCATATCACAATGGCTCTGCACTTATATATGATCATGTGGGAGCCAATCCCATAGTCTTATCAGAATGGCTCTGCACTTATATATGATCATGTGGAGCCAATCTCACAGTCATATCAGAATGGATCTGCACTTATATCTGACCATGGAAGGAACCAATCCTATCACCATGTCAAAAGGGATCTGCACTTACATCTAACCCAGTCATAAAGGCTTTGCACTTACATCTGACCATGGGAGGATCTGCCTACCACCATGTCAGAAGGGCTCCACACTTACATCTGACCATGGGAGGACCCTCCTACCACCATGTCAGAAGGGCTCCGCACTTACATCTAACCCCGTTAGAAAGTATCTACACTTATATCCGACCATGGGAGGACCCACCTACCACCATGTTAGAAGGGATCCACACTTACATCTGACCTAGTCAGAAAGGCTTTGCACTTATATCTGACCATGGGAGGACCCGCATACCACCATGTTAGAAGGGCTCCACACTTACATCTGACCCATTTGAAAAAGCTATCAGACTCACCACCTCCCCTTGGAGGGAACCTCAATATGGAGAACACCAATATTCTCCTTGAAGTACTCAAACTTCACTCTGGCCATTTCTAGCATAGAATCACATCAGGGATGATTATGTCCAAGGATAGCCTGCAAGCTTCACCAGGATCGATTACATCCGAGGACAACCTACATGACCATTTACGTATGAGCCACCTATGAGCTTCACTAGGATTTTATGCTCAAACAACCTGTCTTCACCAACTATGCTAAAAATCCCTCTTTCGAGAGATCTCGATCTGGATCACATACTAGAGATTCACTTCTCCTCTCTGCATCATACAAAAATGCAAGTTAGATCAATCAAATCAAATGGTAGTTTTCAAAAGAAACATACTACCTCCCAAATAGCTGAGCAAGTGGAAACATATTTTTCCTCGGCTATACTCAGTGCCATGCAGGTCTCCTTTCCTACTAAACCAAGAGATCACACCTAATCCCATACTGAAGTAGCACCTCGAAGTGCTCTTCCTATCATTGGCACTTCCTGCCCAATATGAATCCACATAACCTTCTAGGTTAATATTCTAATTCGTATCATACTTGAGCCCATACTCAACTGTACCCTTCAGGTACCTCGCTGCATGCTTTGCAACCATCAGGTGAACATGCCTCAATGTGTTCATAGCAAAGCAAATATCTAGTCTCGTATTCATCAGGTACATCAAGGAACAAATCATTTGACGATACATCATGGCATTAACTGTCTCTGATGAAGCATCACTCAATAGCTTTAGGTTTGATGCCATAGGTGTGGCCATGGCCTTGCAGTTTGTTATCCTAAACCTATTTAGGATATCTACTGCATACTTCCCTTGTCTCAGGGATATTCCATCCGCATTCTACCACACCCCCATGCCTAGAAAGTCACTAATGTATTGGATTAGTGCACAATATCAATGTTGTCTTGGTAGAGATGGAATGCATCTAGAAAGTTTCTGTGATATATGGATGAATGTTGTATTGGCTAAAGTAGTTGCATGATCATATATTTATGCATAAGAATTTGCCAGTATGAATATTCCTTATGAAATTTTTCTAACCATACAAATGCATTTGACTTGTAGGAAATATTGCATACATAATCACCTACAAGCAAAGAAGAATGAAGACTTGTTTTGAAGAACAAGTGACGACAGTTAAAAAACGAAGAATAATATGATGAGTGCAGCGACATCATTGATGCAAAACCTTCTAGCCATGAAGAAGTAACCAAGAAGGAAGGGAAGACCAGTTCAAGAAGAATGATGTTTAGGATGCAGTATCGATACATGAAGGGAAATTTGTAGTTCCATCATGCAGTAGATGGAAACATAGTGGGATACAAAGCAATATTCGTAGCACAAGGCTTCTCACGAAAAGAAGGCATAGACTACGAAGAGACATTTGCAGCTAGTAAGAATTGAAACACATACATGATGAGATTGGTGAAGATATTAACCTTTGCTACAAGGTTGAAGATGAAATTATATACACTAGATGGACACATAGAATACTAGTAGCATAGGAAGCTACATGTCACTCCGGTACAAAATGATTAAGTGCATAGAGTAAAGAAGACAGAGAGAGTATGGTGCTTCGCTTCAAAGGGAGTGACTATAGAATATCTAAGGTTTGACATGGTATGACAGGATGGATAGATTACTGATGACTCTAGGATTTACTGAGAGTAAAGCAGATTCCAATGTTTGCTTCAAGGTTGAAGGTGGAAGACCAATGATGCTCCTGTTATGTGTCAATGCAATACTTTTAGAGGCATGGAGGTGTGGAAGAATGTAGATGGAATCTTCCTTGGACAAAGGAAGTATGCAGTAAAGATCCTGAAGAGGTTCAGGATGATGGACTGTAAGGACATGACCACACCTATGGCATCGAACATGAAGCTATTGAGTGATGCTCCATCAGAGACGGTTGATGCTACGATGTATCGTCAGATGATTGGGTCCTTGATGTACCTAAGACCAGATATTTGCTTTGCTATGAACACATTGAGACATGTTCACCTAATAGTTGCAAAGCATGCAGGGGTACATTTGAGTATGGGCTCAAGTATGATATGAATCAGAAGATTAATCTGGAGGGTTATTCTGATTTAGAATGGGCAGACAGTGCCGATAGTAAGAGCACTTTAGGGTATTTGCTTCAGTATTGGATTAGGTGTGATCTCTTGGTTTAGCAGGAAGAAATCCTGTGTGACACTGTGTACAGCTGAAGCAGAGTATGTCGCAGCTTGTTCAGCTAGTTGTGACGCAGTATGGCTAAGGAAGCTACTGTCTAATTTATTTGATCTCCAGTTGGATGCTACTTGTATACATTGTGACAACCAGAGTTGTGTGAAGTTGTCAGAGAATCGAGTGTTCCATGATAGGTCAAAGCATATCGAGATCAAGTATCACTATATCAGGGATATGGTGTAGAGGGGATCAATGAAGCTCTAGTATGTTATGATGGACGATCATATAGCTGATGTGTTGATGAAGCCATTGGTCAGAGTGAAGTTTGAGTACTTTAGGGAGAAGATTGGTGTTCTCTAGATTGAGGTCCCTTCCAAGGAGAAGTGACAAGTCCAAAAGCCATTTTGACGAGCAGGTCAGATATAAGGGTTGATCCATTCTGTCATGGTGAGAGGATTTGGTTCCTTCCATGTCAGATATTAGTGTTGAATGCCATTATGGGAATGGAGGTACCTGGTCAGTTACTAGGAAAACTCAGTCTAGGACTAAGAGATCCATTCTGACGAGTAGGTCAGATGTAAGGGCCGAGCCATTTTGTCATGGCTAAAGGATTAGGTTTCTCCCATGTTAGATATGAGTGCTAGCCATTATAATGAGTAGGTCATATGTAAGGGCAACTGCCACTCTCTGGGAGAGTGGAGGCACCTGGTCCATTACCAGGTAGCTCAGTCTGGGACTGGGGGCCATTCTGGAAAGGGTGTAGGATTTGGTTCCTACAAGGTCAGATGTGAGTGTAGGCCATTCTGGCAAGGGTGTAGGATTTGGTTCCTACTAGGTCAGATATAAGGGAAACTACCATTCTCCGGGAGAATGGAGGCACCCGGTCCGTTACCAGGTAGCTTAGTATAGGACTAGGGGCTATAGTGAGAATTTATCCTCACTACAGGGGCAGGAATGGCTCCCTTGTGCTTATAGGGCACAAGGGTAGGTTTATATTCTTAGAAAATAGTAAAAAACATAATGGAAATATGGCATAAACAAAGCAGTGAATTAAAATAAGCTAAACTAAGAAAGAACAAGCAAATGGTAGCTACTGTAAACTACTTCTAAGAGCTAATGACAGAAAATAAAGGAGAGGAGATGAAGCACTGTTGAACCCCTTTGCACATAGTAGGTTAGGGTTCCACCTCCAAAACCTACAAAATAAACCGAAGCTACAATGGAGAAAACCTGCAAACAATGTTAATGAAAAACTTGCAAATAGAAATGAGGGTTAGGAAACAAAACAAATAAACAACCATGAAAAGAAATTATACCTCACTTAGGTGGAAATGGGCCACCATGCCCTAGCTCATGGGAGCACCTCTCTCTTGGTTGGGAAGCAATAGATTGATGAGATGAAGATGGAGGAGAGGGAGAGTGGGTGGTTTGAGAGCAAGAGGTCTCAAAGCATCCACAGGCAGCATAACAATAGGCAAGTGAGGAATGTTTTGAGAGTGACCCCCCACCCTCCTTTTATAGTTTTTCCAAGGGATTTTAGGGTTTTAAGCCCTTGGTCAGGGCTATAGACACTTTTTTGGGCCTTTAGCCCCTTCCACCCTAAATTTAGCCCTTTTTAGGGTTTTAGCCCCTTTTTGAGGGCTTTAGCTCCTAGGGGGCTGTTTTGGGCTCTTTGTTGGGGTTTTTAGCCCTTTTCTTCATCCTTGGGCTCTTTTGGAGTTGTGGGGGTCAAATGGAAGGTCTTATGGAGTGAAATGAGTGTTGTGAGATGGTGTCTTTGGGTGGTGTAGGCCATAGAGAGCTATGTGGGGTATTTTTGGGTTAACATATTGCCCCCTGATGTGTGAGGGAAGGATGTCAACGTATGAACGACGGACATCATAGGATTTGCTATAGAGAGGTGGTGCTTCCGGGGCTGGGGCATGGTGGCTTTTGGTTTTTGTATTAATTTGGTTCCCATAAATGGGTGAGATACAATAAATGTGTGACATGTATATGGACGAGGCGGGCATTCCCATGCTCATGACAATGTCAAAAGAATAATTTGATCTATGCTCTAAAATACAAGAGCCGATCATATACAATTGATGTTACAATGCTGGTTGCCTCTATGTGAGGCTAAATACAACACTGATCTGGTACATTGGACCCATGGCATTCTCATGGAATGCTATATCTTCATGACTAACGGTCTACTAGATTTGGTACATCACTGTATGGACTTGCTGATTGAGAGTTAGAGTCTCTATGGTGCAAGTATGCTGTATCATTCATAAAGGTATATCGAAGCACTGTTGGGGCTTCTGAACACTGTCTCCAACGCAACCCAGAAATCACAAGGGACATAACCTGTTTAGGTCCCTCGAGTGGACTCACCAATGTGCTAGAGTCGGGTGACATCTGGGGTCTTCGACCAAGTACTATGCAGAACAAACCCTGTATGAAACTTGGTGGTGCAATGATGGAGTTGAATTCGAGCACGTGAGAAACAACCATCCCAAGAGGCACTAAGGACTCCTCTCAAGTGATCCAAGGAACTCATCAATGATGTAAATGAAACCAAGGTACAAGGACCCCTCGGTCTATCCTCTGGAATATGTGTGTTGGCGTCGACAGAGGGAGACTTGCTCCTAGTCAAGGTAATGATGTTTCCTTGACCAGGAGCATGAGGGATAACTGAAAGGTGTGAAGCAATCTGCGGATTGACTCACTGGATTAGGGGGGAGGGGAGGGAAGGGAAAGAACTAAGCAGTTGTAGGGGGGGACTAGGAGACTCAAAATTCCTTTGTTTAGAGTATGACAGCAGGGTAGACCAGGCAACAAATGAAACTGACTCAAGGGAATGGGATCATAGCTGTAATACTAGGAATGTCACTGTAGATGGGAAATACTTGGAGGAGGTGGACACTTTTGATACTGATGGGATCCAAGGAAGACACATTGCAGAGTAATCTGAACAAAGGCGACCCAATGTGGGGATGCTGCCAAACTGTTTTCTATGGGGGGGGTGTCTAGGGACACCATTATGGTACAATCTCATGGATTTTTGGTGAGCCCGAGAAGGTAAATTCTTGATGGTGCTTTCAATTTTAGAGAGTCTGAAAGCATGAAGAAGACTCCAGTGGGGGATATTTTTCGTTGGTAGTCTCCTGTGCCTGAAAAAGGATAAAAGTATACATAGGAGATCTCGCCCATCCTGGAGGGGATGAGAGACTTCTTTACCATTGGTAGTGTTTCCGCCTTTCACACACTTGGGTCATGTGGAAGAAATATTCAAGCCACTCAGTGTGTCCTTGGGGGCAAGTCTCGAGTCAAGGCTGTCACCTTGTTCTTGACTCCTCCGTTTAGGCTCAACTCC